>PITA01003763.1:25732-133837 GCA_004023965.1 Spilogale gracilis
ACCCACCACCAGGCTCTCCCATCCCTCCACCCCCCTCCCTCCAAGTCCCTCAGTTTGTTTCTGTGTCCAAAGTCTCTGTTGTTTTGTTTCCCTCCCTAGATTACCCTAGTTCCCATTTACTTTCCTTCTCCCACTGTCCTCCAGTTTACCCCTCATGCACCGCAAGTAAGTGAAACCATGTGATACTTGACTTTCTCTTTTTGGCTTATTTCACTCAGCATAATCTCTTCCAGTCCAGCCCATGTTGCTACAAAAGTTGGATATTCATCCTTTCTGATGGAGGCGTAGTATTCCATTGTATATATGGACCACTTCTTCTTTATCCACTCATCTGTTGATGGGCACCTTGGCTCTTTCTTTCCACAGTTTGGCGATTGTGGCCATTGCCGCGATGAACATTGGGGTGCATATGGCCCTTCTTTTCACTACATCCGTATCTTTGGGGTAAATGCCCAGTAGTGCAATTGCAGGGTCATAGGGTAAGAGCTTCCCTCCTTCTTATGGCTGAGTCCTATGTGGCTGTACGGATGGACCACCATATGCTTGCCTGCTCACCCACAGACCAAGCTCTCTCAATTGTTTTACACAGTGAATATGTGCAGATTGAACCCAAGAATGGCTGGAAGGGCGGGGGCCGAAGGGGAAGAGACACGGTGGCCCAGGCCGGCAGGGCCAGGAGCCAGCGGGGAGTGTGGGTGAGGAGGGACGTGGGCAGTGATGGAGGGAGGGAAGCAAGCTTCCGGCGGAGGGCAGGGCGAGCAAACGTGGGGGACAGTGCAGCCGGGGCTGCTGGCAGGGGACGGCAGTAGCAGGGAGGACAGACAACTGTCCCACTGATGCTCCTATGGAATGAGAGGGCAGATCCACGAAGGCTGGGAGCAGTCCCAGACACACCAGCCAGAGGGAACTTGGTCCTTCTCCAGCAGGAGCTGGGCTGGGCTGCGGGCTTCCCACCCCGGGCTTCGGGGGCAGAGCTGACCTGCTCCCTACCTTCAGGCTGTCTGCGGGGGCAGAGGCCCTCAGGGTGGGCTGGGAGCCCGGGAAGGCAGTGGCCCAGACCCACACCCAGGCCGCCGGAAGCCCATCACTGCCCACCGTGCTGCTTTGGGCACTGAGCACCGTCTGCCAGCACACCCCCTGTGGATTTTCCCAAGCACTGGCCAGGACTGGGTGCATCGGGCTGAGGCCAACGCCAGCAGGGGGAAGCGGGTTCCTCCCCACCTGGGCACCAAGGCCAAGAGAGTCTTGGCCGCACCAGGAGGCCTGCGGCAGGTGGTGTGAGACGCAGCCGAGTGGGCGACTTTGGGGGGGTGGGGGGCGAGTGGTCCTCTGCAGACCCACAGGGCCCCGCACTCGGCGTCTTGCTCTGCTGTTGCCATTTTTACGTTCTCAGTACATTTTTTAAACTTTATTTATTTTAAAAAAGATTTTATTTATTTATTTGACAGAGAGAAACACAGCCAGAGAGGGAACACAAGCAGGGGGAGTGAGAGAGGGAGAAGCAGGCTTCCTGCTGAGCAGGGAGCCCGATGTGGGGCTCGATCCCGGGTCTACAGGATCATGACCTGAGCCGAAGGCAGTCGCTTAACCAACTGAGCCACCCAGGTGCCCCTTAAACTTTTTTAATTGTGGTAAAATACGTATGACATAGGAGTTACCACTGTAACCATTAAGTGTCCGGTTTGGTGACATCAGGAGCACTCACACTGTTGTGCAGCCACCCCCTCCCTCCATCTCTAGAACTTTCCATCTCCCCAAACCGAGACTCTGTCCCCGCGAAGCAGACTCCCCACCCTCTGCCCCGGCCCCGGCTCCCACTGTCTCCTCTCTGTCCGTGTGGACGGGACTCCTCTGGGGACCTCCTCAGAGTGGGGTCCTACGGGATGTGTCCTTCTGGGTCTGACTCCTCTCTGAGCCCAGTGTCCTCGGGGTCCCTCCACGAGGTGGCAGGGGTCAGGATGTCTTTCCCTTTTTTTTTTTTTTTTAAAGATTTTATTTATTTATTTGACAGAGAGAGACACAGTGAGAGAGGGAACACAAGCAGAGGGAGTGGGAAAGGGAGCAGCAGGCTCCCCACGGAGCAAGAAGGCCGATGTGGGGCTCGATCCCAGGACCCTGGGATCATGACCCGAGTAGAATGCAAACGCCCAACGGCTGAGCCACCCAGGTGCCCTATCCTTCCTTTTTGAGGTTGAATATATTCCAATGTACGGACCACACCTTACCTGAAATATTTTCTTCTTTTTTAAGTAAACTCTGCACCCAACGTGGTCCAGAACTCACGACCCTGAGATCAAGAGTTGCGTGTTCCACCGACTGAGCCAGCCAGTGCCCCTTACCTGGAAGTTTTGAACAAAGCACACTTTCACCGTGCACTAGGCCCCACAAATGATGTGGCCTGTGCTGCTAGCCACTGCCAGGTGAAATCCAGCAGAAGAAATCCTTCTAGGCAGCAGTTTGCTCAGTTTCCTCCCTGAAACTCGTGGCGGGGAACTCAGTGCGGGCCACACGATGAACCCCCACTGCACTGCTTTGGGGGAGCACGGAGAAGACCTCGTGACACACCTTGGAGGGGGCCATTTATGGGTTGAGTCCCCTGAAAAAACACATGTTGGTGTCTTAACCCAGAGGACCTCAGCCCGTGACCTTATTTGGAGGCGGGGTCTTCATGGAGGTGATCAGTTGAAAGTTGAGGTCAATAGGGTGGGCCCTGACCCAAAGGCCTGAGGTCATAGAAAGGGGCAGTTTGGAAAGATGCACAGAGAGGGGAGACGGTGGTGTGACTGGGGTGACATGTCTACAAGCCCAGGAATGTCCCCCTTCCTCTGAGACTCACGCCAGCCTGCGGGATGTCGCCAGGGGTGGCCAGGAGGACCCTGACCTCTCCTTCCCTCTGTCCCCTGCCTCCCCCCGTCCTCACCAATAAGCTACCACACCTGGATTTTTAGGGTTATAACCTACGTTGGGCAGGGGGGATTAAAAGGGCCCGAACAGCGGCAAGGAGAGGCAAGGAGAGGGGGGTGTTTTACACACAATTTCTTTAAATCCAAAACATTTAAGACCGCATCTTCATGTAGCCAAGGGTTTAAAAATAACTTGCCAAACACATTTTTTTCCTTGGGTCACAAAAGCAGATGAGTGGAAGGTTTTAAGATTTTAAAAAAATTACCAGGAAAGATCATAATAAACCTGAAAGCCTTTTGCCAAAGCAGATTTAAGGTTCATGCTTCTAAGCTTCTGTGGATCTGGGTCCCAGATGCCTTCGTGCTGGTTTCCACCTCCGTCCAGGCCTCTCGGGACTGCCTCTTCTTCCGTCAATGGTCCGTGTGGGACTGCGATTCATTCATGTTGGACACATCCCTTTCTAGGAGTCCCTTTATTTGGGGACTTCCACTTTTCACCTGGAACCGCTGTGCTGTGGGCCGGCCGTCTGTCCCCTGTGAGCTCACACACCGAGGAGGCCCTGGGAAAAGCCCTTGCAATGGACGTTGCCCGCTCCCAGCCCTCGTCCGCTCAACACGGAGGAGAGGCACCAGACCCCCTTCACCGTGGGGGGGCCTCGGCCCTGGAGGCTCGCTGGGGAGGCCTGTGAGCCTTGCAGAAACAGACACGTCCTGGGGAAAGGCCGCGTGCGTCCCGGAGCCTCTGCTTCAAGCACGTGTGACTCTCCTCGGGAGGCCCGTGGGCCTGGGTGTGGCACCCCCGCCTTCCGAGGGGCCCCTGTGAGAAGTTGCCAGTTGCCACGAGTTGTGTGTGTCAAGTGAGACGGTCCCCATCATGCTGTCCACATCTGGTGATGATCCACGCAGCGGTTTCCTCGGGAAGCGGCAATTTGATTTACGCGGAGGAAGAGGAACGCTTGCCTTCACTTGTAGAGAAAAACTGCCTTCCCGTGGGGCCCCTGGTGGGTCTAGAGCTCCAAGCCCCGCCCCGACTGCCTCTGGGACCTCACTCTCACAAAACTAAGGGGCACGCCAAACCTAGGACGCTCGATAGCAAACTGGTTCTAAAAAAAAAGGCACTGAACAACAGCTCTCCTCTAACCGGCTGAACTGCGCCCGCATCATCTGTAGAACGGGTACAGCAACACTCGGACGTGCCCTCTACAAAGTCAAGCACTTTGGAAGGCGAACAGCACGACTAAGAGCTGACGGGAGCCATTACTGCCCAGCACCCTCCCCAGCCACCTCCCACTCAGCCGCCACTCCCCCGAGGGCCCTGCCCTGCGGCCACAGGCACCCGGCTCTCCTCTCACCCGCGTGGGCTGGGGGGTCTTCAGGCTGGTTCTTTCTGACCCCCGCCAGGCCTTAGCGTGTGGACGGAAGCAATGCGTTCACTTGGGATAAGAGCTCCCAGGCCTCTCTAGCTGCGGTGCAGGACTGCCGTGGGGCTTCCCGAAGCTGGTGGAGTGGAAAGCCCGCGGCTCTCCCAAGGGTCAGAGGCTCAAAGCCCCAGGCCACCACCATCTGTCTTGCTCTGCGTGGGCTCCAGGCCAGTGGCAAAGAACAAGGGGCTGGTTCTCGGTGACCCCACGGCCCCTACTCTCAGGTCACACCTTTGATCTTATTATTAAACACAAATCACAGTTCCCCAGACAACAGTGGCAACTATGATTTTCTCCCTTCTCTTCTGGAAATCCTTTCAAATTGTGCTAAGATATTACCGAGCTTAAACAAAAAAACAAAATTCAAAGATAAAGGGATGCAGGCACTAGGCCCTCGGAAACGTAACTTTGAACGGAAAAACGGAAGCAGCTCAAGAGGAGACCGTCTAGTGAAAAGAACCGCCCCCCACACACGGGGCTCAGTCTTTTGGGGCTCCACATTCTGGGGTGAGGGGGAACTGGTAGCCATCATCACAAGTGGGGGGGTGGTAGGCTTCGTTGAAGCACACTTCTGGCATCGGCAGGGGCTCTGGTTAGAAATGCAGACTCTGGTTCCCCCCAGACCTGCTGACACTGACAGTGTGCTTCTAAACGAGGCTCCGGGAGGAGGTAGACCCACGTTCTGGTCCAGGAATCCCTGCTGTCCAACACAGAGAAGGACTGACACCCAGATCCTTTTTCTCCTTGGTGCCTGGTCTGCTGGCACCCGAGAGGCTGCCCAGGGGCCCCAGGAGCCCCTGTTGGAGGCCCCGAGCCGGCCCTGGGTCTGAGGCCCTTCCTGCTGGAGTGCCACCCTAATTCCCCAGGTATCACCAGACTGCACCTCTACGGGAAACCCATGGGACCATTTGGCCAGATGTGAAAAAGCGGGAGATGGGTGGGTGTTACAGACCCCCATTTCGCATAGGGGGCAACTGAGGCCCAGGCTTGCTTGCACTGCACACCAGGGAGTAGGCAGAACCAGGATGTGAACCGAAGACTCTGACCCTAAGACCCCTGTGCTCTGTAGCGCCCCCAGATCAGCGAGAACTCCCTCTTATCATCCCAGGAGATTAGCATCAGAAGATACTCAGAACGGCCACAGGGCTCAGGTGTGGGGGCAGATGGCTAGGCAACGGCCAGGGACAACGCAGGAAGCCCACGTGCCTCTGAGGGAACCTCTGCAGCAGAGCCTCCCAAGGCTCTGAGTCTCCCAAGGGAGACCGCTGGTTTGTGAGAACATCCCTATCAGAGAGGCATCCGGGCAGACACAGTGGGCGAGGGGTGGGAGGGTGCCTTCCCCTCTACACCCTGGGGTTGGGCTGTCCCACAGGGGACAGCTTGGCACAAGGCGGCTGTCGTTTGACTAGGCAGGAGGAAGTCACGTGCAGCCCTGGGCGGCGCTGAACTCAGCCGGGCTGCTTACAATCACACACCATCACCCCTACATCACCACATCTCAACGAGCCCACTTCATTTATTACCAAAATATCACAGAATTCCAGTCATAGTTAACATACAGCATTTAACACAAACCTGATCCCTGTGGAAAGATCTAAGTGGTTGGACAATTGAGTCATTTGGAACCGTTATGTAACACCCCAAACCGATATCACTCCGTACTCCAAAAATACGCTTTGAGAGCTTTGGAAACTGAATTAAAATGTCTACACAGCTATGAACAATTGTTTAATAAAACTTTTTCATGTTTCCATTACATGTAAATATATCAATTTGGCATCTCTATAAAAACTCTGAAAATGGTGCAAAAGTTTCATTCTCTTTGAGAAAGCCATTGACAAAAAATATTCACACTTCACTAAAATTTTGAAAAATGGTCTTCTTTCAAAGCTTCTTTATTAGTCTGAAATCTTCTGAATTATCAAAATCTAGGTTTGCTTTTTCCTCCTAAAACACTAAAGAACATTTATTCACAAGGATAAAAAGGCAAACGGGGAGATGGAAAACTGAGAAGGGCTTTTTCTTTTTTTTTTTTTCCCTGAAAATAATAAAAAAGAGCTAGTTACATAAGCATCCTCAAAAGAACACAATGGGATTCATTTTATTGTTGACTTTTGGACAGCAGTGTCATACTTTATTGAAAACAAACCCATGTAAAAACAAAGTTAAAATGAAAAATGGTACCTGAAAAATAAATTATTTTATATAAAACAAATCAATAACTTAAAACACACTAATATACAAAACGTCTACCCATCTACTGTACAACACGGGAACCAGCTGGTCAAGCGCCCCGCCCCCCAGAGCAAGTCACTGGAAACCCAACAGTACATGGTAAGGAGGTGGCCCCAACCAACGGACAAGCCTTCTCTCCTGGTGGAATGCAACAGAGTCCTCTCAGAGCCGCTGCTCGAGCCGTCGGTTAGCCTAACTTAGGTCCCTGCGGTGACATACAATTTTTTTTTTTTTTTTTTTTTTTTACCAAGCGGAAAACTGAAAACTAGGTCACCAAAAGGCTGTGGGAAAATATACGATACAATCATTAGAAGTCAGAGGCAAATCAAAAGGTTTGAAGTGTGAACCCTGCCGGAGGTGTGGGAGTCGGTTTCTACTGCTATCGGCAGCAAGGGGCAATTGTCAATGCCACTCAACAGAAAGCGCTGGGGACTTCAGTTGGGGGCCGGGCCTGGGAATCTGATGGACAGCAGGAGGTGCTTCCTGAGGAGCTGCCTCAGGTCCCAGAGGTGCCATAGGTCCTGGGAAGGGGGCAGAGATTTCAGGGGGAGGGCTCGGGTAGGGCGGTGGCTGGGGAACATAGACCTTTGGCAGCTTATTCTTAATCTCTCTTATCCAACCCAGGAAGGCTGCGGAAAGCACAGAGAAATAAAATCAGGCTGAATCAGATGTGAAAGGAACAGCTGGGCAATGTTGACTTTGATTTTCAAGGCCGACAGCAGACTTGGGGTCAGTCAACGGCCCTAGTTTGGAGGCAAACCAGGACGAGGTGTTGCCAGTCACCATCTTCGGATTCAGTATCGACTTGTCTGACCTTGCAGGGCAGCACCCCCCACCCCCCTTCCCCCAGCTGCCGGCTCAGAAAGCACCAGCTTCCTATCGCTGCTCGGGTCAGACCCTGGAAGGTGGGTTTCCGGCTCGAACACCAAGTGCAGACTCTCGCAAGTTAAGGCAGCTGCCCTTGGCAAGGGAAGGACTCACCTTCAGGGAACAAAGAAGGCAGAGCCCGCCCAGCACCATCTGCCTACAGGCTAAGCAAGCCTATCTCGCAGCTATTCTGGCAAGATGGTGGCGGGGGTGGGGGTGGGGGTCCCAGTCACAGGATGTGCGACTAGAGGCACAGCCAGTGCAGAAAACCACAGCCTGGCATATATTACAATGAAGAACTACAGAAGGGCTGAGCCAAGGCGTAAAAAGTGAGTAACAATTCAACTGGAACCAGGTTCACAAATTTGGAGCTTCTCAGCAAACGACTACCAGGGGAAGTTACGCAGGCCCAAAGAAAATTCAGTCAAAGCCTCTTTGGTATTTATGTACCAAGCCAAACTTTCCGTAAATGAACATTATCTGCTCTTTAATTCTTTTTTTTTTTCATCAAAATTCCCAAATAAAAGGAGAGCACTCATTTTGCGAAATACAAATACGATTGACCTATGTAAAAAACTTTTTAAAAAAAGTTTTCTTTTGGATTGTGACTTTTAAAAAATGGGATCTTCCCTTTTGCAAACAAGCCTGGAGACGATGTAATGGACCTTTCGGATACAGGGCCAGAACCCGGTGCGTCGCCAGGAGCGACAGATGCTTTTCAGGGTTAAGGAACACGTCAGAAGCGAACCGCACACTTGCAAATTCACAGTCCTGAAGAAATGCAATGAGGTTTTAGCTAGAAGGCTGCTCAGAGTGATGCCCACGTAAAATGAGGATTTTACTGAACTGAGAAACCTCAGGCAACTTCCAAAGGCTCATCTCCTCCTCTGTGTGAGAATCAGAGTAATCAATACGGTTCGGATAACAGGGAGGGGAGGGAAGGAGTGGGGGGGTTGGCTTCGAGCCCACCTGTCATTTCATGGTTTATGCTTCCGACAGAATTCAAATAAGACATCGAACACTAGCGAGGGCGGGCAGGAATATGTGTCCAGGAAGAGACCTAAGGGTCGTTTTCAGAACTGGGAATCTCATCTTCACTGAGAAAACCCAAAGCTAGCACAACCTGAAAGGCATATTCTTCCAGGAAAACATCCTGGTCTGTGGTGAAGAGCGTTCTGGGGTGGACAGAGCGGGGGTGGGGTGGGGGGCTCTCCTGTGTCAAATTTAGGCAAACGGGCCTTGGCTCTGGGTTCTAGGAGGAGGGTTTGACTTAGGATCTGGAAAATTCCGCTGGGGGGAGGGGTCCTCCATGGCACGTGGCCAACTCATGAGAAGGCCTCCAGGTATGAACTTGGCCCCTTCTGTGGGAAAACAGCATGACATCTCAAGTCGGGGAGGATAATGCAAGCAGTTGGCAGCCCCTCAATGAAGTCTGAGGGAAACGGGGCTGAGAGGCAGCCTCAAATGGTCCGGGGGCTTTTCAGAACACTGACCTGCTCTGGAGAAGGCTGTGCCCACTTCCTCCCCTCCCCACTTAAATAAATAAATAAATAGGTAGGTAGATAAACAGATAAATAATACCACAATTGCATGATATTGATCAACTAAAATTGCCTACTGTTCTGTGTTTTAGTCTTGTGTCAAGGCTAAAAACTGCTGGTACTAAGTTCTCCTGTTTTTGATTCTCTCTAAACACTAGATATTTATAAAACTCAGGTCGCACTCCTGAGGAGCTGCCTTGGAGGTCTGGCCCTGCCGCTTTTCAGGCTCCCTCTCTCTCTCTCAGACTCTCCCTACTGGCTCCCCCGTTTTAAAAAACGCCGTCTGTGACTGCGCACGCCTACGTCACAGACCTGTAAATGCTTTGTCTCGAGCAAGTCTTTGTTTCTTAAGATCTTTTATAAATCCTCCCTGAATGCTGGCCGTCTGGACCTTACCTAACCAAAAAGAAAGAAAAGGTAAAATAAAAAACAAAACAAAATTCGAGCAAAACAAAATCAAATTTAATGGTCTTAAATGCAAAAGTAAAAACAAACAAAAAACACAAAAAAGCAAAAGAAAATTAACAGAACAGAACAACCCAAAATGTCAAGGCAGTTATGAAGAGAACTTGGGAGGGTTAATCTTTAAAACTACAAATCAAAGTTTTTTTTTTTGTTTTTTTTTTTTTTGTTAATAGATAACTGGCAAGAAGTAAGTACTTTTCTGCTGAGTGTTCATACGAAAGCAAAGTTTCAAAACAAAATCCGACTAAAATAGAAACAAGTCTAGCGCTCACAAGAAGGGATGCGAGAAATACAATGCTCAAATGTTTCTCTGTGTTCTTAAAATATAGAGCGATCTTAGGCATTCGAGCTGTGTGAACTGCTCTTGGAAAGTGGAGAAATGATTGGGAACACCAGCGCCCGGTGTCCGGGGCACCGTGCATGCAATGTGTGCACAGAAATTCGGGATGTCAGAGGAGCAGCACGTCTTCAGGCGCGCCTGGAGTTAGGTCTGACTCTGGAATATACTGGAGTTTCCCTGAAACTCTTTGGTCCGTTCCCACTGGCGCCTGGGCTTAAGAAACCCGTGCGTGTCCTTCTCTGGAGGGCCCGGCGTGGCCCGGCATGCGGGGCCCCCCTATTCCCGCCCGTGGCGGATGGCCGCTGCCACTGCCGGGCCCGCTGCAGAGCCCTGGGGCTGAGTGAGCAGGAGGTGGCAATGGCACCTGCTGGGGAAAGCAATTTCCTGTCAACCAAAGCAGAAATCGCTTAAAATGTTGAAGCGGTTGAAAAAACGCACACTCAGCATCTGTCTAACATCTTTAGTTTGAAAACTAAAACTAAAAGGTCATGTCTTTTTTTTCTTTTTTTTTTTTTTATATCCAGTTTGTGGAGACACCGAATGAGACGAGTGTTAGACAGTCTTAGAAGTTAAAGCATGCTTCTGGGTCACCACCGTCCCGAGGGACTGGTTAGTCAATGCAGTCTACTTAGATTTCTGTTTAATATATATTTTAAAGGAAATAACTTAAGAAACTTAAATTGGTCTAACATTGTGGGATTTCAAACATTTGAACATGTCGGTTGCATCCCAGAGTATAAAAACCTTTTCACTTCTCATTTAGACTAAGACAAACACTTGTGAAAATTGGCGCAAAATGAGTTGTACACTAACAAAAAAGTTTCAACTTCTTCACTCTTAATTATCTATTCCGTACAAAAAAAAAAAGCATGAGCGAGTTATTTGTGGGACTTGTTGGTTTTGAAGGAAACCTGTAAGATTTTGTCCCCCAGGCGGTAGCCGTTCAGACTTGCTATGGCCATGGCAGCTTCTTCATAGTTTGTCATGGTCACAAAGCCAAAGCCTTTGCACTTGTTGGTGTTGAAGTCGCGAATCACTTTCACATTGGTGACTGCCCCAAAGGGGCCAAACATCTGCCAGAGGATCCCCTCATCGGCGTCCTGCCCGAGGTTGTAGATGAAGATGCACCAGCCCGAAGACGCGTTGCCCGGGACATTGACACCAGAAAGCCCACTCATGTGATCTACACCCATAGGGGAGAACCTAGCAAACAGAGAGCAGAGCATGCAGGTCATGGTCATGCGGACTGGTGCGCCCATGCAGGGGTGGAGGCACAGCCCGGGCAAGGGTGGCACACCCCCATCGGTGACAAATGGGAAGTGAACATGGGGGGTGGAGACACTGCTCCCTGCTCTGCAGAGGGCTGACCCTGAGGAGAGACACTTGCTGCCTGCAGAGGGCCAGAGCCTCAACCAGCTTCCCTCGGAGCAACGGCCTGCCAGTGACCAGCTCCTCCCTCCAGCCCCTCCATCGCTGGGGGAAGGAGGGGTCCTGTTTAGTCATCCCCGGCCTTCCCACATTTAAAGGACGGAAGCTTCTCCACGTCCTCCTAGGTGTTGTTATGCCCTCAGATCTCCCTAGAAGAAACTCATTCTTCACACCCTGTTTCAATATATGTGTACGTTTGGCCAGTGGGAGCAGGGGAGTTTTTCCTTTCTTTTCCCCCCTGCGCAAACTGTGTACCCTGCCCTCATCTTGACTGCCCTTGTCAGCGGGGTCCCAGGCGAGCACACCCCTGTGAAGGGCCAATCAATGCAGGGCCCAGGGAACTCCTTTCCACAGCTCCAGGCCGCCTCCCACTGCTGGCTCATAGCACCCCAGAAGGGCCGGGGGCCGAAGTGACGGCCATGAACTGCAAGCCCACCAAACAGCACTAGAACTGTGGGGCCCTTTCCAAAGCAATGCTTTCAGAGGCATAAAAAGTAAGCTTTCTACAAGTGTGTGGGCACTGCAACAGGATTAAGGGAGATGATAAAATTGTTGCTGGAGCCACATGGCCCTCTAAAGGTTTCAGAAAAATGAACTCGGGGTGGGTTTAAGAATACCTGAGTATGACACAGCATCAGGGCCGTGCCGTACAAGAAGTATGACCTGTTCTACAATAAAATCGGGCTTTGAGCATGGCGCTGACCCAGGGGTGAGCAGGAGCTTTCAAGGGCCATTCAACGAATTCATTCTTTTGACAGACATGAGACAAGAGTGACCGGCTCCCCAGGTGCAGCCGGCTTATCATCCAGAGACTCTTCTCGATGTGGGTTTGGAAGAATCAAAATACAGGACTGGCCATGGCTTTCGACCTGTGAGAGTACTTGTAAACAGCCTGCACCGGATGTCTGAGTTGGTTAAATGACTTAGGCGGCTTTTAATGGACTTGACTCTGTCTAGAACAGTGATCATGATATCACTGAAGTGGGGGTAGGAAAAGGCACCCTTGTTATCTGTGTGAGAGTAAGCCACACTGGTTTTCAATGAAAACTGGAAAGAGGTTCCAAATTCTAATGGGCTTGTGCCCCTCCCCCCAAGTTATGTGGGAAATTAAATATGGGCCCAAGTTATGAGTTAACCTGAATCTTCACGTACCTGTTGTATTAAAGTAATCTGAGGCCTTATTTTACAGATTCTCATTCCTATTAATTAGCGTTAACTGGTTTTTCTCTGGCTTGTTGGAGCTAATTTTTTTCATCCTGGCCACCAGAAAACCCATCTTCCCATTCTTTTCTCTGATGGTACAAAAGAGAGCTAAAACTTCCTTTATTTGGGGGCTTTTCCTGCCGCGAGAAGAACTGACAGCAAACTCTCTCCCCCGCTGGGCCACTCTTCCTCTTATTTACTGAGTGCCTTCTGGTGGCAGGTCCTCCCTCCCGCCTCCCTGGCCAACCTCGCTGCCCTCCAGATCTTCTTGCTGTGAACCTCTCTGGTTGTCGAGACCCCCTTCCTACCTGGCCAGCAGTTTCAGGCTGCTCTGGCCCCCATTCTTCACTGTTCCTCGTTCCTGCGACCAGAGCCCCCCCTTCTTCTGCACCCTTCCCCAGCTGCCTGGTTAGCAGGAACCCATTGCATGCGGCGGCCATGCATGCTGCCTGATCAGACTGTGTTCGTGGACCTTCAGAAATGGATTGAGCTCACTTCTGTCCCAACACACTGCCCCTGCCTTTGTCCTTAAACCAGAAAAGCTAATGAGGGAAGGCCAGCTTTGGAACCCAAGCGAAGTTGAGAACTCTGCATTACTAGGTGCTGGAAACAGTCCTTCCCCAAATGGCCTCTGGGTTTTACCCGCCCTCACTGTTTAACATGTAAATCTGTGAAGTGACAGAGAAAAAGGTCCCTAATCTGCCTGAGATAAACTCTCATGCCACTGCTTTAGGGTTCGACAAAAACAAAACCAAGGGTCCTGTCCATCGGGACTGCTGCTCCTTAAGAAGCGAACACGCCTGACTTGGGAGCCCAAGCTGCTGACTCTCACTGTCTCTGTTCTACTAGATCCTGACACCTAGAGTCAGTTTCAATCTGGAAAGATGAAGGAATGTCGGAAAACCATTCACCTCCAGGATGGTGACTTTGGCCAGGGGCCATGTGATACTTAGAGATCCAAACGAACCCCTGGAGAGGTAGATGAGCAAGGGCTACCTGCAGGCCGGGGAGCGGGACAGCTCTCATCTCTGCATGCCTGAGGTTGCGTGTTCCCACTTTTATACGGGCAGCCCTGCTCGGGACACCAGACCCCATACCCCGGAGTGCTCTGCACTCTCCCCTCCTGGGGCTGGCTAGAGACGGAACCACCTCTCCGGTTCTGCTTCTGACAAGACTCGGATGGAAATGAACTATCCTTTCACAAAGGTACCTTCTGACGGAGGTAGGGGCGTGGAGACAGGCGAGGACCCCGGCCAGCCTGTGGGGCCCAGTGGGCCGCGGGAGGCAGAGCTGGGCTGGTGAGGGCGCAGCCTCCCGACCCACCTGAATCTCTGCGCCTGGTGGTGAACGGGGCCTCCGAACCGTCTGGCGGGCGAGTGGTACAGCTGGGAGAGCAGCGCCACGTTTTTGTTCTGGTTGGGGTTGGCTGCGAACTTCACTGTAATGGGCTCGGAGGAACCTGGGGGTTTATGACCATTGAAACTGGTAATTGCCTCTTCCGCCTCCGACCGTTTGTCAAACCGGATAAACGCAACCCCTCTGGACAAACCTTTTTAACAAACCAACAGAGAAGGAGTTAGCGGGGGGGAAAGCAACAATTTTTAAAACTGAAAAGCAAAAGTCAAGTCAGTCAGTCTGTGTTCCAACTTGGACGCTACCTTCATGAGGCAAACAAAAATTAAACCTATACAGAAAAATGAATGAGTGAATTAAAAAAAAAAGCAAAACATCGACTGATCAAAGATTAAGGTTTCAGACTTCCTTCCGAGTTGAAGCAGCAGCTACGGTCTCTGCCGAATGATATCCTGCGGACAGATCTCCGAGACACTCAAACCTCTTTCTCAGAACAAGCCGGGGCGGAAGAGACATCCCCCGCCATCACTCCTTCAGCACCCAGCACCCGCGGGCAGCGCACAGCCAGGCGGGCAACGAGGTCGGGTCTCAGGGACTGTCCTGTGCTCTAGCCAGCAGGGCCTGGGAGCAGCTGCTGCAAACAGGGAGTGATGGTGGGTCCTGTAGTCCAGCCAGGCCTTTGCAGGCTGTCGCCTTCCCAGCTGGCCTGACAGAGTCCCTGGCTGCGCAGCCCTCTCCGTCATCCCCAGAGGGCATGAAGTCCTAATAAACAAGCCTCACCCTGCAGCCCTTTCCTCCTGCCCTCACCTCACTCACCTTTTGGATGTTCCATTCTAAGGTCCCACTCCACACCTGTCCTGCTCCTGCGTGGAAGGCCCAGGGCCCTGTCCCAGCCTCCAGCTACCTCAGGAAGGCACTGTCCCTTGCTACCTAGACTGAGGCACCTGAAGTCAGGCCTTGGGTCCCTGCTGTAACCCAATCTCTCGACAGAACGAGAATGTGGCCCGGGACCAGGCTGCCCGAGATCCAAGGCCCAAATATGAAGGCAGTGTCTGGTCTGGCACACGGAGGCTCAGCCATGCTCTACCCTGACCCGTCTACATTCTAGGCCTGGGGAGAAGAAAATGCAACTTCAGACCAGCTGTGATTGGCAGCAGAGAGAGAGAGTGTCTGGGTTAGGGCCGTCCCTTGTAGAACTCGACAAACAGGGTGGGGCTGGGGTGAGAAAAGGTGGAGCCGTGGAAGAGGACCCGCTGGTTCTTTGGGAAGAAGAAAAAGGGGGTCAGGTGTGAAGGTCAGAGTGCAGTGGAGACGGGACACCCAAGGGCCAGTCTGAGTGTGATGTCATGTCCCGGGGTGGTGTGGTAGCTGGGGGGGACTGAGGGAGACAGCCCTAACCCAGACACTCTCATCTCTCGACTGCCAATCACAGCTGGTCTGAAGTCGCATTTTCTTATCCAGACAAAGGCCTTCAGCACACAGTGAATGACAATTATGAAAGCAGGGCAGCCCAGGGACTTGGGCCACCAGCTAAGTGAGCACACCAGATGTCCTTCAGGCAGCTCCCACTTCCTGCACCTTTCCTTACCCCTTCCCACAGAGTCCCACCAACTGCCTCACGACGGGCACAGGCTGTGGGTCTCCCCAGCTGGCCCGAAGGCCACAGAGGAGCACGCAGAGACTCAGACACACCAGGTGGGATGCCGAAGTGACCAGTGCCACTGTAAGGCACAGTCGCCCACTCTGGGCTTAGAATCCCACACCTGGGCCTGACTCGGATGCACCACTGTGGGCCCCACTCGAGCAAGTGGACAATAGCCACGGACCCTTGGGCCAAGGATTCTTTGTTCACAGCTGTAATATACTGACACTCCATGGTGAGTCTGAGAGCACACAGCCCAGCTCTCCCAACTGGGAACTCGCCTTCCTGGCGTGCCCTCAGCATACCGCCCTGGGAGGCCACACAGCTGCTCCTAGTGGCCTCAAGGCTGCCTCCACCTTGGCTCCATGATTGTTCAAACAGAAATTTAAAATTCACAGAGCCAGAGACACTGAATTAGTGAGAACAGACCTGGCAATTCACAGGTGTACCAAGAAAATTCTAGAGACTGAGCTTGTTTTCCAATTTCAGTTCAGAAGGAGCACCTAAAACCACACACTCAACATACACTGTTTTTATTTACTCCTGAGCAGCATGAACGACAGCTCTGACCAACGGGTGCCTGAACGGATACTGATCCTCAGGCCAATGTAACCGACAGGTGTGGCTGGCTGACTCCTGACCTTGCCATCAAGCAGAGAGTGAGTGTGTGTGCAGGTGTGGTTTCCCCGTTCGGTTTTGTAAAATGACTTTCAAATGGAAACTACCCAGGCAAAATGAAGAGCACCCAAGAAAGAGAAAGTTAGTGTAGGGGAAAACACGTTCACGAAATGATCCAACGAACATACACCTTCTGAAGGGGGCCCTGTGGTGGTTTTTTCCCTCTCATGTTTTCAGAGTCAAGAGCAGAGATCAATGAATGGCACGATTTTCAGATTAGTAAACTATAAAGTTCACAACTAAACTGGGTAAGGCAAACAAAATTTAAAAAATTAAGTTCTGTTAACGAAAAAGGTGAAGCTTTCTCAGGACAGCTGCCCCCCACCGTCCATGCTATAAAGGCACATCGCATGGAGGCAAACCAGATACGCAAACCTACCAATCACGCTGTTCTCTGGTTCCCAGATGCTGGCAGACGAATCCCGCTGGGCAGCCAGAGAGAATGGAAGCCTACAGTTCCGGCCGCTCACCTTTCTAACTCTCCAATTCAATACTCCAAGCTCCAGCAGGATATGCATAGGGGGCCCCGGGATCCCCTCATGGCTCCCTTTCCCCCACCCTTTGCAAGGCTTCTGAAGACGGTCCCCGCCCCCAAAAGCGGCAGAGGCTGGTGGGATGCCTGTGAGACAGTGAAGCTCCCACGGATGCCACACTGAATCACAGTTGAGCCCGGAGCCCTCCAATCGTGAGGTGCCCCCGCCAAGAGAAAACATCCTTACAGAGAGAAAGGAGACAAAAATGCCCCACAAATGGCTGAGAGGAACTGTGATCTCCCTCAGGGTGGTGGGAGCCCCCGGGGAAAGCTAGGTGGCTGGGGAGGGGGTGTTCATGGGGAGCCAGCTCTACTCTGGTCATGCTGGGATGGACGGAGGTTAGCGGAGGCAAACCAGGACGCGTGGCATGAGGAAAGGGGGCGCCATGGAAGCAAAATGTGGGCCAGCAGCAGCCGACTAGATTATTCTCTCTCAACTGGCACCTGAAGGTAAGTAAGGAGAGCTTTAGGCTCCACACGAAACTGTCCTGGTGCAATCAGGGGTGGTGGATACCGAGTAAATGGGATCCTTACCCCACCCCATCCCATCCCACTCCCACCTCAGGGCGAGGTGCAGAACAGAGGCTGAGCTGTGGTCCTAGTCCCTCCGGCAGAGCCTGGTGTCAGAGCAGGTGTCTGCACCAGGCACAGGGCTACCCAGAGATGTGGACCACACTCCAGAAGGCCCTCCTTCCACTCCAGGCACTGGGGACTCGAGCTCTCCGCTCCTCGCCAGGCCAGGCCTCAGCCCAGCACCGCGGCCCAGGCATGTGCTGGCTGAGCTTCCACAGAGGGGACGGGGAGAGGGAGGGCAGGTGGCAAGGCCACTTACCCCAAAGCACACAGCTCAGGGGGACACAGGGAAATGTGTGTGCACCTCCACTCCTGCCTGTCACGGGCCAGGAAGGCCCAGTCCACCTGCTCTCTGGGATCTGCTCTACAACCTCCTGGGGCTGCTGCTGGTCTCTTGGGAGGCCACCTTAGAGTCAGAGGACTTCCTGTGACCAAACTACCCAAGGTTTGCTTTAATACCACAGCCAAGGAGCTAGTGAACACAGTGTTGGAAGAACATGAGAATCAACGGCAGAGAATTCCAACAGTTTTGTTGAGTTCCAGGAGCAAAAGTCTTCCTTGCCAGTGTGTCAGCAGGTTCCCACTCGTGGTGGGAACAGAATCAAGGAGTCCTGAAGCAGCTGTGGCCCAAGCTCACTGCTCCCCATGCGGAACCATGCCCAGGGCTGGGCAGCCGACATCCTGACCCCAGTCTCTAGGCCGCGTGGTAGGGGCCAGCACTAGCCTCCTGCACAGGGCTGCTCCCTGGGGGCAGGGGGGTGGGCATCCTCATCAGCTGTGTCTCACAGCCTCCTGCAAAGCCCAGAGCCCAAGCTGCTAAGCTCCTAGGATCACCCTGGGGATTTACTGCCTTGAACTCTCTGAGCTTTGAGGTGCTACCTAAGGGGTGAGGGGCATCCAGATCATGGAGACTGGAGACCAGCTCCTCAGAAGCAGCCACCCTGTGGCTTCGGGGCGGTGAAGAGTAGGGACTTGGGATCACGAGTGAAGACTGCCCTGCACTGCACACCACGTGCCTGCAAGAAGAGCAGCAGCAGACAGCTGACTGGTGGCCTTTCCAAACCATTCATAAGCCAGGCTGGGACATCTGTATGCTTGAGGGAAGGTACCAGGATCTCTTGGTATTTTCACCATAACATGCTGGCCTAACACAGGGGCGGCTTTACTACCATTTTTACTTCCCCAGCCTCATAAAGCAAAAGCCAAGGTCTTCTCATTTGGAGTCTGTCCTCCCTGGGGGAATAATCATTCTGCCACTGAAACTCAAACAACGACCTGTCTTCCTGGAAACTCTGGCCCATGTCTAGAGGAAAACCTCAGCCCAAATCCGGGTCACACACTGTACCTGTGGTCTGATCCACAAGGACCCGGGAGTTGATGATTCGCCCGAAACGAGAGAACATGTCCTCGACGTCCTTCTGGGTCATGGTCCGTGGGAGCCCACTGATGTACAGGTTGGCGTCTTTGATGACCTCTGAGCTCGGGCGAGCGTATGACACCTTGAAAACAAAACCACTTTCTGGGATTAGGGCAGGCATGTGGCCAAAGCATCAAGGGAAGGGGTTAACTTTTCAGGTGGGAAAGGGCCACCTCTCCGGTGAGAAACCATGCCAGCACTCATCACCTGCGACGGCGCGTGTAAGCAGCTCGCCTGGACTGAGCAGCGAGCCGGGCAGCGCCTAGCATTTTCTCTCCTGGACTTTACACCCCACTGTGAAGCAGACATGGTTTAAGTTCTCAAAGCCAAGAGACAGGGCCCACAGCTGGTGGCAAACAGGGCCACAGCTCAACCCCAGCTGTCTCTTCTCCTACCGTGGCCTCATCCCACCCCAGGTAGTGGCTTGGGAGCTGGGCCCCCTCACAGGGTGACGCCCACCTCCCTCAGGCAAACTTGCCACTGAGCCCAGAGAGGACCCAGAGCTGCTAGAGGAGCTGCAGTCCAATACTTGGGTATTCGTTAAATGACTGCACACTTTTTGGGCCTTTGTTTTGTAAACTAAAGAAAGTCTGCAAGGCACTTCTGCAGTGGCTTGGATAAAACAGTATGTGTGTGCCCTGGAGTGGGGAGGCTTCAGGGGCTGATGGCAAGGCCGACCTTCGTGCTTTCCCAGGTCAGGGCCACGGCTGTGGCTGGCCAGAAAGAGAGATGGGACTGAGGCCACATGGGAAGGAGCAACAGGGGCCCTCTGTAAGGGGAGGCCTGAAGGGAAGGGACTCGATCATACCTAATGGAGTCAGAACTGAGTTAGGAGGCTGGGAAATGAACAGGTGGCAGGGAAGGGGGCTCCGGAAGGGTGGGGGCCTCGGACCTAAGGCAAATAATGTGCTGAGGGTCACAAAGCTGAGAAGACGAGAGCCTGAAACCATATCCCACGAGCACACACCCCCTCTCAGGTGTCACCGGGCAGCACGAGGCCAGGACAGCAGGTGTTCTCTCACCACAAGGCTCAGACCTTCCAGGAGGGGCACAAGTGTGGCTCCTCACGGCAAGCACACATGTACCCTTTCATTCACGTGCTCATTCACACTGAACCCACAACATGCCCTAAGAAGGGACGACAGACACAACCTTTACCGACAGAGCAGAAAGCAGCCCAGTGGGCGATGAAGAAGGAAAGAGAAATTGTGTGTGGTCAGAGCCCAGCTTCCCCTCTAAGAGGTGCCAAAGATCACGGAGGCTGGATGTCAGATGAGAGGGGAACAGAAGTGGCCCTAACTGGAAGGATGCCCCAGGGCACCAGGTCCCGTCGGGCTGGTAGTGCCGCACAAGCCGCACACCCCCCAGCAGTTTCCCCACTGGGTCCTGGCCGGAGGCACCCTGGTCAGGCCCACAGTACAGGAATGCTGTGGTCACTCAGTGATGCATCCAAGGCCTGGGGCAGATGTGGTACTGTCCCCTGAGATACAGGCCACCGTGGTGTGCAGGGACTCCCCCAGCACCCTTCTCCACTGAGGCGGTGGCTGGCCAGTTCACTTGGTCACACTTCTCAACTTCCAAAGAATGCTGTCAATGCTCTCATAAATCTGGGCCTAAACTTTCCGGGTCTGCATCAATCAGCCTGCAGAACCTACCCCTATTCAAACTCTTGCCAGATGGCTGTCCCATTTTACCAAAGGCCTCAGGCAGGGGTGCTGTGTTTCGGGCAGGATGGCTAAAGGGGCAAGGCAGGCTTGCTGGCGCTGTAGCTGTTCCGGGCTGAGCCCACAGGGAGTGCCTCCCAGAACCGTTCCATCTGGCCCTTAGCGGATTTGGTTGGATGGGGCTGCAGCTGGGGTCTGTCCTTGACTTGCCATGAAGGACACAGTGGGAAAGAGCGATCTCCAGACCAAGACCCTAGCACCAGTGAACTGGTGCAGAGGCTGGTACAGACTGTGATCGACCCCGATGAACTGCCAGACAGAAGATGCCTTTTCCAGCCAAATGCGCTTCGACCCCTTTCAACAAGAGGCTCTTGAAGGCCCGTGACAACCACTGCAGCTTTCCTTCTCTTCAACCCCCATCAAGTTCAGAGTCAGGTCAGTATCCAAGGAGACTGCACCACAGCATCTGGCACCCGGTAGGCTCTATGACACGAGGTCCAGAACCTCTTTCCTAAGCTCTTGGCATCACTGGCTCCTTCGCTCCAAGCAGATTTTTTCCTGTCGTGTTCTCCAGAAACCCTCCTACAAAGGGCTGAACTGTGTCTCCCAACATATTCATATGTTGCAGTTCTAACCCCCAGTGCTGCAGAATGTGACCTTATTGGGAAACAGTGTTGTCACAGAGTTCATTCATGAAGATGAGGTCACACTGGAGCAGTGGGCCCAATAATTGTGTCCTCGGAACAAAGCAGGGAGAGTGGCTAGAGACGCACACAGGGAGAACACCATGTGAATATGAAGGGAGACATCGGGTGAGGCTTCTGTGAGCCCAGGATCGCCAGATGGCCAGTGACCCCCACGCCAGGGGAGAGCCGGCGTCACATTCTCCCTCACCGCCTAGGAAGGAACCAACCTGCCCACACCTTGATCTTGGACCTCTGGTCTCCAGGACCGTGAGCGCAAGTGTCAGTTGTGTAATGCCCCCCAACCCCACAAACACCATTCGTGGTGCCTTGCCGTGGCAGCCCTGAGAACCTGCTCCACCTCCCCAGCCACCTGACTGGTCACGGAGCCCCGCCCCCCTGGGGGAAGGTCCTCCACTGCACGCATCTCGATCTGACATACTATATATCTTACTTACTTAACCGTGTAGAACACTCGAAGAGGGCAGAACTTTTGTGTTTGCTGTGCTGTCCCCAGCACCCAGAACGGTGCGGGCGGACAGTAAGCAGGCAGTGAGCAGTCGCTAAACAAGGGAACAAAGGCGTTGCTGCTACTCCCAGTGATGCCCGCCTACCTGCCCCGCCATCTCCCAGACCCTGTTCCGGCCTAGTCAGAGGTATACCGTTCTGGTTTCCAGTGTTTATCTCCCATGTTGGACTGGCCCAGCAGTGGGATTAAGTGCCCTGAGCCACAGCCCCAGTTTCCAATCCTAGCTTTGCCTCTCTCTACCTCTGTGACCTTGGGAGACCTACCATTACTCGGAACATCAGCTTCTTCAAGCCTCAACCAGGGATCATCTCTCCCAGGCTGTGGGGATAACAAAGACAAGGTACAGAAGGACCTGGCCCATTTATTATAAGCCCTCGACGGGTGCTGGCCGGGTACACTGCACAGGACTAGCACTTGTGCCACACTCAGCCTGTCGCCTCCACACACGCCCCCTCAGGGGGGCTGCCTGCGCTGCTGGTACAGGGAGACTCCTGACTCTCTCTTTTGATCAAGGAATGACACTGGAACCAAAGAGGGCAGAGTGAATGCTGGTGAGGTCCAGGGCACATCCAGGTGGGCGGTGGGGTGCAGCCCCTGCGGGGAGACGAGCCTGGGGGGCAGACGAGCCTTTGGAAAGGTCCAGCTTTCATGGTGAGAGTGGCCTTCAAACTTGGTGCTAACCTGTAGTTATGCCGGCTACTGAATCTCCCCCAGCGCAGCCACCCTTGCCTTGTGCCCCACCACAAGAGGCCCACTTTGGCCCCTGCAGACACCTCTGCCCAGAAACCCCCGTGTCCCCACCCTGGTCTTCCCCATCCCTAACTCCTTGTCCCCTAGATCTCTACTCTGACTTTCTTGAGGGAACTTCTCTGACTCCCCAAGTTGGGAGAAGGCCAGCCCAGGTACAGTCAGAAAGTGGTCTCAGAATTAACATCTCTGTTAGTAAGTGGGCTATCTGAGGGCAGCCGAAGGCCATGGAACCCAGCACCCGGCAGAAGATGGGGCCCCTAGAACTTGTTGTAGAGCGATGAATTTTCCACATCTGAGTGACTGTGTGCTCTCCTGGCATCTGCAGACACTTTCTAAATGTGGGAGATAAGCCCTAACAGACTGGGAGCTTTGGGCTGAGAATAAACAACCTGGAGCTGGTGGAGAGGAACCAAAGTCACCTGACACATGGAAAGGCCATAACACGTGGTTTCCTTCACCAGCCCCCACGGGGAAGGCACCTCTGGGAGTCAGAGCCAGCCAGAGATATGTGGGCTGTGCTCCTGTCCCCAGGGAACACATAATAGGGCCCCTGTGCATGCGGGCCCAGGAAGTCTGCCGAGGAGTGCTTCTGTGGGTTTGTCGAAGATTAAACCACTGAGCAATCCGTATCAGGAACAGTTCAACTGGAGAAACAGACCACCGCCCTCCGAAGTGAACGTGCGCTGTGGACAGCCAGACTATAAGACTTCCCGAGCAGGACGGAACATGGGCTCCCAGAGCCACCCCGAAGTTTGACCTGGGAGGCCCAAGCTGTAACCCTGCGAACCTTTATTATACAAGTACCCTACATGGTTCTGATGCCCAGGGAAGCCTGGGAAGCCCAGCCACGGTATAAGGTCCCAAGAGGGACCTTTCTGGGAACCCACATGAATCAGTGATATGAGTGGGGGTGGGAAGATCTAGCAGGTCCCAAGGCTCATACAGGGCCTTTCACTCCAAGTGGCTTCCTGTAGAGGAAGGGGATGTAGGCAGACACAGTGCCTGCAAGGCCACTGCAGGAAGCTAGATCAGGGGACCAGCCTGGGGCGGCGTGAAGATTCATGTTCTAAAGGAGGGCTCAGCAAGGAGTAAAGGTCGGGAACACATGAAGTTAGTTCCGACTTGGGTCTGGAGGTGTCCAGGATCATAGGAGCCTGCAAACAGATACTTGGGGATGGCAATGGGGAGGAGGCAGGGCTCAGGGCTGAGAAAAGAAGGGGGTGGTAAGTGAGAGCAGGCTGAGAAGAACACGAAGCCATCCTGTGAGGCCTGGAGGACTTGCCAACTCGTCCCAGGAAGCCGCCACAGCCCTTGAATTCAGAGTGACTGTGGTGACATTCTGTCTGAGCCACCCCCCACTCCAGGGCTGCACTGCACAGCTCCTTGCTTCGATCAAGCCACTGGTCAACATGAAGCCACCCCACAGAACATCCCCCTGCCCTATACCTCTGGCACACGTGACTTTCAGATCTTTGGGATGTTACTGGAACATGTGTGTGCACATGTGCGTATACACAGAGCCTCCCCCCCCCCCCCACGAGGCAGGGAACTCATCTGCTCATGGTCTGACACCCAGCAGGGGCTCCATAAATGTCTACCAAACAGGTGAGGGACCCAGCCATGACAGGCAGGAAGGGAGACCCCACACAAACGCTTGCTTGGCAAGAGGACAGCACAGCCTGGGCCCAGCAGGGGACTGCCCTCATTGAAGTGCCCTTCCTGGTGACCGTCCCTTTGCTCGTGGAGCGGAGGCGGCTGAGTGGCAGCAGCATGGTGTGGGGGCGGTCCCTGCCCAGCTCTGAGGAGCTGCCCCCAAGGCAGCAGGGCCCCGAGGAGTGGTCCCCTCAACAGTGACAATGAAGTAAAGGGGAGCTCGCTCACCCAGGCTGGGCCGAGGTGGCGATGGCAGCTCTTTACCTTAATAGTTTTTGACTGGAGCCGCAGGCCATTCAGCGTGTTGATCGCTCTCTCGGCGTCCTTGGCGGTCACATAGTTCACAAAGCCGTAGCCCAGGCTGTGCCCTGTGTGGGAGAACACATGCACAATGGTCAAGTGGCTGAGAGCCAGGGAGGGTGAACAGGACGATGACCGACCCGGCTCAGGAGGGGGAGGTTGCCAAAAGCCAAAGGCTCTGGGAAATGGGCTCAGTGACCAGTGGTCATAATCTATACTGGTTTTTTGTTAAGTGTTTCGGCAATCTTGCAAATTTTCTACAACAAACAGATGTTACCTTTGTTAGTTTTTTTTTTAAGGGCTATTTTATTTTAAAGATTTTATTGATTTATTTGATAGGAGATAGACACAACGAGAGAGGGAACACAAGCAGTGGGAGTGGGAGAGGGAGAAGCGGACTTCTCGCCAAGAAGGGAGCCCAATGTGCAGCTCGATCCCAGGACTCTGAGGATCACGACCTGAGCTGAAGGCAGATGCTTAATGACTGAGCCACCCACGCGCCCCTAAAAAGGGCTGTTTAAAAAGAAACACTACGTGGGGCACTGGTGGCTCAGTCAGGTGAAGTGTCCAACTCTTGATTTCTACTCAGGTCATGATCTCAGGGTCATGAGATTGAGCTCCACGTGAAGCCCCACTTTGAACTTCATGCTTAGCACACAGTGTGCTTGGGATTCTCTCCCTTTCCCTCTCTCTCTGCTTCTGTGCACACACGCTCTCTCTCTCAAATAAGAAAAATCTTAAAAAAGAAAAAAAGAAGAAGAAGAAGAGGAGGAGGAGGAGGAAGAAGAAGAAGAAGAAAGAAGAAAGAAGAAAGAAGAAAGAAGAAGAAGAAGAAGAAGAAGAAGAAGAAGAAGAAGAAGAAATACTGTTACTAACAGCTCCCCATGGAAACTATCACCAAGGCAATGATGATGATCAGTCCCACTGGTTGCCAGCTGAGATGTGGGCACTCAAAGGGCGAGGGGAGGGCAGTCACAACTGGGCAAGACAGGCAGGTGGGGAGGGCCGAATGCTGACCAGCTGTCTGCGTGCCGGTGATTCCCCACCACCCGTGCCCCAGAGTGGGAAGGCTTGCTGGGCTCTGGTGCCACCCAGTGTTGGGTCCCACAGTTTCCCAAACCTACAACTCAGCTACAAAGCAGATGCCAGGGAGCTCGAGGAGAAGCTGTAACTGAGAAGACTCAAGCCAGCTGTGCACCTGCCATCACTGCCTCAGCCAAGTTTCCATGATGGCAGCGGCAGCAGCCCAAGTCTGCTGGGGGGAAGGTACAGGTTACTAAGAGAGATATTCAGGGTTACAGGTAGGTGTCCCCCCTCTTCTTTATGAAACAATTAAGTGGAGAGAGGGACCACCAATGGCATGCCATGGGAGGGACCCAGCCTATGAGGGGAGGGGCTGTGAGTTCTCAGGAGGCCCAGAGAGAAGCAAAGGCTGAGGAGCCTTGTCCTTTCACTACAGGAAGGGCAGGCAGAGGCCCAGAGAACAGAACCAACATGCCTACCCTTACCCAACTGCCATACTAAGGGGCAGCCACTGAGTACTGGGCACTGCTCTGGGCACAGAGATAGAGCAGTGAGCTTCACTCTATTCCTCTGGTTGGTGGAGGGTGACAACAAGCAGGTAAAAAACACCAGGCCTTCAATCACATGACACAGAGTTCCCCGGGTTCCCGCTGAGCCCAGGCCCTCTGGGAGATTACGAGATGTGGAACTAGCAGTCTAACCCAGTTCTGCCACTTTCTTAAAACAAACCAAAAAACCCAAAACCAAAACCAAAAATAAAAACAAAAACATAACCCACCTCAACAAAAACCCTTTATTTTTTTAGATTTAAGGTTACAAAGATAATACAGAGAGTTCCCATAGACTCTACACCCCATTTCCCCTGGTGGTAACATTGTACACCAGAACGGGACATTTGTTACAATTCAAGATCCAGGACTGATACCATGCTAGTTAACCACAGTTCATACTGGATTCAGATTGCCTTAGTCTTCCCCCAACAGCCCTTTCTGTCCCAGGAGCCCACTGAGGATCCCATAGGATGTAGTCGTCAGGTCTCCTTAGGTTGCTGTTGGCTGGGACAGCTTCTCGGACTTCCCTTGTTTTTGACGACCTTGAGAGTTTCAAGGAGGACTGGTCAAGAATTTTGTAAAATCTCCTGCAGCTTGGGCTCATCAGATGTTTTTCCATGGTGAGGCTGGGGTGCTGGGTTTCGTGACGAATATGCCAGAGTGAAGTGCCCTCCTGACATCCTATGGAGGGGCGGTGAGCCCTCCCTGTGACTTAACACTGCTAATGTTGGCCTGGATCCCCTGGCGGAGGCCATGGGTTTGCCAGGTTTCTCTGCTGTCAAGTCACCCCGTCCCCCAGAATGGAGGCTCTGGAAGGCAGTCAGTGCGCAGCCCACACCGAAGGAGAGCCCTGGGGAGATACACTCTCCCTCTCGCAGGGCAGAGTAGCTATACAAACCACCTGCCCTTCTGCACGGGCCACTTTCTTTTTTAAAGAAACAAAACCCTTGGGGCGCCTGGGTGGCTCAGTTGGTTAAGCGACTGCCTTCGGCTCAGGTCATGATCCTGGAGACCCGGGATCGAGCCCCACGTCGGGTTTCCTGCTCAGCAGGACGCTTGCTTCTCCCTCTCACTCCCCCTGCTTGTGTTCCCTCTCTAGCTGTATTTCTGTCTGTCAAATAAATAAAATCTTTAAAAAAAAAAAAAATAAAGAAACAAAACCCAAACCTGGCCCTCCACACCCAAACTACCACCACTGCTTTTTTTTTCTTAATATTTTATTATCTGAGAGAGAGGGAGAAGAGAGCATGCACAAGTAAATGAGAGCAAGCAGGGGGCACGAAGAGGGACAAGCAGACTTCGCACTGAGGTCGGAGCCCAAAACAGGGCTTGATCTCAGGACCATGAGATCATGACCTGAGCTGAAACCAAAGGCCATCGAGGCGCCCCCACACCCAAACTTCTAAGAAAACCCCATGGGTCTGAGAGACTTTGCTCCTAAACCGTGGGCAGTGAGGACCCGGGAGCAGCAGGGCTGTGGGGCTGGGGCCCGTCTAGCAGGAGAGTCGGACTCAGAAGTTCAGAAAACAGGGTAACGACTGCAGTTGGCTCCAGGATGGGAACTTTGGGGCCCTTGCAAATAGTCCAGACTACAAATGTTAAAGCTGAGAATGCAGAAAGTCTGTGGTATGGATTCCTGACTGAACTACAGGCTTGCTGGGAATTTTTTACTCCCAAACACCTGCTCTCCGATCCCCGCTCTGCCTATCTGTCACGGTATTCGGGCCATGAAACCCGTTGGTCCAGCCCCCGGAGGGGCTCCTCTGCCTCTTCGGTCAGCACAACCCATGCTTGGGTCTTCATGTCTTTCTGCTCTTTCGGCAAGGCCAGTCCTAGTCCTGGACTGCCTGTCTCCATCATCAGTGGTGCAGGTGGCCTAAGCCCTGCTAGGGAACACCAGACACCGATGAGGACTCGTGCCCAGGCCGTGTTCCCGTGTCTCAGCCGCAGCTGGCTCCTGGCAGCATATACACATGGGTCCTATCCAGTCCCATTTCTTGATTCCCTGCCTCCCCAGGGCTCAGTGGCCCTGGCTGGGCTCCCAGGGTGGTCACTGCAGACTGCCAGCTCTGCCCTCACTGAGGCCACAACTCTCAGGTGCCGCCTCCTCCAGGATGTGACGACAACGCCAGGCTTTCTTTCTTCCCAACGGTCTCTCCTCAAGCTCCTAATCTTCCACCCATCCCATCGAGATGCCCCCCACCCAGTTTCACTTTTGGCTCCTAAGTCATACACTCTTCCTGGGTGGCCTCTTTGACCACCATATGCCCACTCCTGCCAATGTCACCCAAGAAGTCACATACGCCCCCAAATGGCCCCTGCCTCCTTTCCCAGTCTTGCTCTCCCTCTGGTTCTCACCAATGAGTCAACAAGTATTAACTGAATATCTACTATGTGTCAAGACCCATGCCAGGCTGGCCAGGGGAGTCGACGAGGATCACGAAGGACAGTCGACGATGATCATGAAGGACAGTCTGTGCCTCAATGAATGTCCCATTCCAGTGGGCAAGTGGGACGACAAAGCAGCAAGAAACCAATGAACAAAACCACCGCCCAAGTGCTATGAGGACAGTCCCCACCGCAGTTGAGAAGGACTGATGGGGAGAGGCCCGTGGTCAACAAGGCAGCTAGGAATGTCCTGTGAGGAGCTGATGATTGCACCAAGACCCTGGGATGGCTTGGGGCAAGCAGTCAGAAGAGCAAGTGCCAAGTCTGTGAGGCAGAGGAGACCTTGGTGTGTTCCAGGAAATGAAAGGCAACCAGTGTAATCGAACAAAGTGAGCTGGGGAATGGCCCACAGGTGGCTGCTGGATGGGGTGGGGCCAGGCCGCCGGGCCCAGGAGTGAGGCCAGGTGTGGACGCACAGGCTGGGGCAACAGAAGAAGGGCCCACCGAGAGGACCCGCAGATTGGCTGCTGCAGGAAGGGGCTCAGAGGAGGCTGAGTTTCTCCAAGTGCCAGGGAACAGCTCTCCACCAGCATGCCCAGGCCAGGCCTTCTGAGGCCTGGAGCTGCATGGGGTGGGATCTCGGCACACCCTGTTCTGGATCTGGCCCTGCCCTCTTGGAGCCTATTCAACCCTCTGTGGTGGGCACCGGTGTGCAGGAGGGCGGGCAGCTGAGGAACAAAGGGGAGCCCCTGGTGTGTACTCGCCACATGAGGCCATGCGTGAAAGTGCCTAATACAGTGCCAAGTCCCCACCTCCACCCAGCTGCTCACCACAAACCAATTGTGCTCAACTCTAGCTGTTTGCTAGCATCACCAGGGACGCTTCTAAAAATGATCACTGCCCTGGTCATAACCTGGACCAATGACATCGGGTATGAGGGTAGGTGGAGTAGGAATGGAGGTGGCTTCAGTAGTTTTTAAAGCTCCCTAGTGACTCCAACGAGGAGGTGAGAGCTGCTGCTGGAAGTGAATGAAGGGAGTGGGCCTCTCAACAGAGAAACCTGCTGGTACTGCTCAGAGCAGGTGCTTGTGGGAAGGCCCTCATTTCCCTTCCCCCAAGTTACTGTCTCTCTAACAGGGTCTATAAGCCATGCAGGGTAATGACACAGCTCCCTAGAGCCCACCTCAGCCTGAGGCTCCAAGACGTCAGGCAAGCGTAATTCCAATCTCCTTACAGATGATTCTCCCGTTCCCTAGAAGTAGTGAGCCTGCCAGAATCAACGCCATGAAGGCAGATCAGGTGCTCCCCCCTTCTCATTTAGGGCAATGGAAGACGAGCCCTGATGGAGGGAGGTCTGTGGTCTGCTGGGGGAACTGGGGTGCTCAGGGCAGTGCTCAGTGCAGGTATGGATCCTGCACAGGCCGCTGGGGCTTAAGGAGAGCAGGGCCTGCCTGGAGTCAGTGCTGGCCAGTGAGGGCAACCAGAAGCCCAGGATGGGAGATCTAGTGGAGAGGGGAGCAGAAAGAGAAGAGAGTGAGAACAGCTAGAGATGAAGCATGAATAAACTTTGGGGCTGAGGCCAAGGGACATCCTAGAGGCCAATGCCTAACCCTAACCCAACTCCAGTTCACGCTCCCCTTCCCCCGCCCCCGCTCAATTCCCACCCTGCAGGCCGAGCTCTGCATCTCTGGCTTGTTCCTGCACCAGCACAGTAACCTCCGGGAAGGTTAAATCACAGATGTGCAGACACCCTGGACTGGGTGAGTCAAGGGGCCTGGCTGGGGCCTGGGATGTGTGTTTCTCTGAGGGGCTGCTGTGGGTCAGTGGCCAGCACTCCAAGAGCCGCGGCCTGGAGGATACCAAGACTGCCTCGCTGCGAACCACTCTCCGTGCCCTGCCCAGTGGCCTCACAACCCCTGCTCTTCCAATTCCAAACACTGCTCTCTTTCTGGACAAGGTCAATATTCATCGACCTGAGCAACCTCTAAACTGACCTGGGGTGGGCAGATGTGGGAGGGGAGCACCCTGTGGACAAGGCCTCCCCTGCAGCGTGAGAGGGTAGGGAAGGTCAAATTCTTCCTTTAAATGTCTGGGGCAGGGGCTCAAGGGATGACTTCACAGAGGAGAGAGGCTGGGTCTTAGGTGGTGAGAGGGGGAGGGAGGAGTGAATCAATGAGACAATAAATAAGACACAGCCAATGCCCCTAGAGGATAGAAAATGGGCAAAGGACAAGAAGGATATGTTATAAAAGAAGAATATGAACAGCCAGGAAAGACATAAAACCAGACGGACGACATTAAAAAGTGAATGACTACCCTGATCAGACGCCATTTTTCCCCCAGGCCTAGGGGATGGTAGGGTGGGGCAGAATGAGTGTAAACTGGTGATCGGGTTCGAGGCGGTACACACTCCCAACCAGTGGCTCACCTCCGGGAAGACCTCCAACGGCAATCACTGATGAGCAAAGACCTGCATCAGGACATTTATCTTAGTGGGTTGTATAAATGTAGACTATGGTTCTATCCTGCTGTAAACTCAGAGCCTCCATACAACAGGGTCCTGTGGTGACGGTTCTGGTGAGGCAGCTATGCTCAGGGACAGAAGAACAGCCACAGGCATAGGAAGCCCAGGTTCTCACACAGCCTGGGTGGTGCAAGCCCATTTTTCTAAAAGTGCACGGTTGCTCATGGCCACAAATATAGAAAGAAACAAGTCTGGAAGGACACGATCCACAAAGCTAACAGGATTTGGGGTAATTTAAACTTTTTTTTCCTTCTTGCCTTATGTTGTTCTTGTTTTTCTAGAAGGAACAAAGGTGATTCAAGTTAAGAAAAAAAAAAAGTTGTCAGGCTGGCTTAGTGTGGAAGGGCTTTCCCATAGAGGGAACAACATCTGCAAAATCACAAGACTGTAAGAGCCACGGCGTGTCTGGGAAATGACAAGCAGCTCAGTCGGGCCCGAGAGGAGGGTGAGTGGACAGCACAGTGGCTGGGGAGGAGGAGGACAGGTCCTAGGAGACTTGGGAGCTGCAGGTAGGGGTGTGGGCTTTATCCTGACCAGAGGTGCATGGCAATGAGCCAGAAGCCAAGTGAATGGGCTGGAGGCCGGGGACCAAGTGGCCACCACGACAGGACAGTCCAGGAGGGTGGAGGCTGACCCTGGGCCATCTGGCATCTGCAGAGGACTGAACACCAGGCCAGAAAGCAGGGCAGGGCTGTATAGCAGGGCTAGCTAGGAATTACGGGTGGAACAGATAGCAACACAGGGACTGGGGCCTGGCCGCCAGAAACGCTCTGAATCTTGAGGCCGGCGCGTCAAACATTTTCAGCCTCCTAGCCACCATCTGTTCCTTATTCCTCCTGTCGCCCACGACTGGCCAATGGTTGGCATTCAATGAATATTTGCTGAGCAAATGAATGTCCATGCTGATCAGCATTTTTCCCCCTTCACTAGATGTACTCATTCACTCATTCAACAAGCACTGATTATGACTGTATCTAAGGACCTAATAAAGTCCCTGCCTCTGAGAACCATCTGGACCTACTGGACCAGAAAGTTCTAACTTCAGTGCAGTGTGAAAACCCACCCTGCCATCTGCCCACTTGCTATGGGAACCCAGACAAAGAGCACTGAATGCTGACACAGTTGCGCCAGGAAAGGTGTCCTAAAGCAAGCAGAGCCCAGGAAGTGAGAGTTTTAAAGCAGGTGAGTGACGGGGTTACATGTAGAGTGTTTAGATCCCTTTGCTACCATGAAGAGAACCATTTGAAGGAAACACGGGTGGCTGGTTAGGAGGCCGGAATGCCAGCGCAGGCAGAAGACAACATGGCCTCATCTAGATCTGTGGTGGGCAGTGGGGGAGCAGGGGAGGTGGAGGAAAAAGGATGGAAGCATCCAGAAGAATGAGTGCCAGGGACACACATCAAAGGTCACGCTTACATTTCTGACTGGAGTTACTGAGTGTACACTGGTGTAACCTGTTAAGATGCAGAGGCTGGGAAAAGGTCAGTTTGGAAAATGCTGGAGTTCAGGGGTGGAGGGGTGTGAAGCTCAGGAGAGCATTCTCACTGAAACACAGGCGGTAGACTGAGGCCACAGTGAAGCTTCTCCCCGGGGGGGAAGCAGAAGCTTGGGAATAACCCTAAGGACCGTCTAAGTTAATGGCCGGGAAGGAGCTGCAAGAGGCAAAGCAAGGCCTCAGGGGTGAGAGGAAGGCAGGTACATGGTGTGTGGAAGCCAAGGCAGAGGAGAAGCTTCGAGAAGAAAGAGAAAACAACTGGCTGCTCTGGGAATGGGAGGGGAGGAGGATGAGAGCTAGAGCAATGGTTCTCACAGGGGAGGGTACTGGGGACACCTGGCAATGTCTGGGGCATTTTTTTTTAGTTGTCACGACTTGGAAGATGCCACTGGCATCTAGCAAGCGGAAGAGATGCCACTCCGTATTCCACAATGCGAAGAGACACCCCCTCCCCCCCCGTAAGAATTATCCAGTCCCAAATGTTTCAAGTAGAGACACTGAACTAGAGGAAGTCATGGAACCTGGAGCGTGTCTGAATGTCGGCGAGGCAATCCCAAAGAGACCCAGGCAGGTACTTGCCTAGCCTGAGGTTCCCAGGACGTGGAGAAGGGCCGAGGTGGAGATGGCTGTTATTTTCACAGCAAGGTGGGAGGCAATCACGGGCTGAGAGCGAAGGGTGCAGGCGCAGTTGCTATAGGGGCTGGGGGTGCCTGCGTGGTAGGCTGACCTCCGTTTGGAGTGGGTTTCGATAGGGCACCTGTTTGCCTGGATGCAAGACTCCAGGATGAGCATCCTCACCCCAGCTAGGAGGAAACAGCTGGACGCACAGATCCTTGCCTGGGGTTTCACCAGAGCAGGCTAACAGAGGGCAGAGGTGCCGTGCCGCTGGCGAGGAGAAGTTTATCTCGGACCTAAAATAATGCCCAAATTCCACTTTGCTGCTTCTACCTCATTCCTGAAACCTGTTCTCTCTGGACTCATCTTGCCAAATCTAGGTGTTCCTATTATCAGGGCTCACATTCCTTTGAAACCACAACAAGTGGACAAAGAAGTCAGGTACCATGAGAACGCTGGCAAAATTGGACTGCAATGCTCAGGAATACCCACAGGGCTAAAAATTCCCTTCCATCAGAACATAAGAGGAAAAAAGGCAAGACTTGTTAGTAGCACAGGACAATTCTAAAACGCTTCTGAACAAGGACTCTCTTATGCAGTCTCCTCAAACAGGAGAAAGATAATGGCTTCTAGAACATTTAACACTGTTCAATTTGTGTATTATCTATAATTCCTACGTAGAGGATGTTTATTAAATCACAGACTCAGAACTGGAAAAGTCCTTAAAAGACTTCTGAAGTCAGTGCTCCCTCTGATGAACTAATTCCCTACTCAGCAGTCAGCTGGCCTCAAGAGGACACATCCCAGAGACAGGCAACTTCAGGTTCCCGGCAGAAGCTGAGAATCGATGAAGTAAGACGATGGGTATGTGGAGTTTAATATGTTACTCTGCTTTTATGTAGATCATAATACAAGATATTATCTTATTTCCATAATAAAGTGTTTTGTTTCGTTTTTTTTTTTCAACTTTTAAATTAGTTTTCAGTGTAGAGAATCATAGTCTCACAACCCAGGGTAGCAGCCAGAGCCCTCTTTGGGGGTGGGGGGTTCTGCACATGCCTCAGCTCACCACAGCAGAGCACAGAGGAAGAAGGATGAAGGAAGAGGATGGGGGTGGGGAGAATCAGGGCAGAAAGAAAGGGAGGAGGAAGAGGAGGGCAGCTCCTTGAAACAATGTTCCTCCGTGGGGACGAAAGGAAGGAAGTACTCTATAGCACCTGATCTTTCCATGTTTTCCTCCTTGAAACCATCCTCTCGGGTCAGAGGCTGCTCGGTAAGGACAGCCTTCCCAGGCGTCTACACCAGCATGTAGAAGCCACCATCCCCACTTTAGGTGTGTGCACACTGAGGCTTTCTGGGTCGCACACAGAGGCCGTGGGAGAGGAGCGCTCTCAGTCGGCGTCCAGCCACACGGCCTGCCTGGTGACTGTGGCCCTGCTCTCGCCCCACAGAGTTCAAACTCAGTGTGTTTCAGATGTGCCAGCTGATGGTGTGACAGCGAACAGCACAGGCAGACTCCGTGTTCTGCCATGGGCCTGACTGTGCACGGGGACCCAGGAAGACAAGGAAGGGCCTGCCTGGACCAGAGTCCCTTTCCACGCATCGGACCGAGCCAGGCTGGGCTGTCATTCACGTTCTTTGCTCTCTTCCAGCTCTGAGGGCCATCCCCATTTCTGGTGTCCCCGCGTCTTCCCACCCCTCCCACCATCTCATTTTGTACATGCTCTGTCTTATGGTGAGCTTTTCCTTTTTTTGGAAACTGATGTCCAATCTGCCACCGGGGCGGTGGCAAAACACGGTCTGAGGTAACAGTGAAACTTGACAACTGTCACTGCAGGGCTGCAGCCCTTCTGCCCTGAGGAATACTGCAGAGCCACAGGCAAAGAAACCGGTGCTTAGTGGGACGGCCCAAGTCCCCCCTACAAACCCTCTGGGTTTCTTTACCTGCTACTTTATCCCGAATGAGCTTTGCAGATTCGACTTCACCGATACTGCTGAACAGACTGCGTAACTCATCCTGGGTCATGTTCTGAGGGAGGTAGTTGACAATTAAATTCGTTCTCCCGATATCATCCCTGCAGTCTTCGGCCATGTGGTCTTCATAACCATTAGACATTGTATTTTTTAAAAATCTGCGGAGGGGGGAGAAAAATCAAGTAAATTCCAAATGTCTACACTGCAGAATATTAAGGCAAAATGAATGCCCGGCGCTTAGGGTTGTTTCTTTTCAACGCTACAAGTTCAACTTCTGTCCACGTAAAAACCTCCAAGTAGAGGTTTATGGCAGCTTTGCTCGTAAATGGTCCAGGGATGGAAGCAACCACATGCCCTTCAGTAGGCAAAAAAACAAACTGCAATGGTCCATGGCCTTCACACAACTGAGTGTTATTCCGTGAGAGGAGGAAACAAGATATGGAGCCAGAGACTTGGGGAGGCCTTGAACGTGTACTGCTAAGTCTGAAAGGCTACACACTGGGTGACCCCAATTATAGGACATCGTGAGAAATGGAACCTCTAGAGCCGGCAAGACGACCAGTGGTTGTCAGGGCTTAGAAGGAAAGGAGGGAAGAACAGAGGATTTTGGGGGTGATGAAACTATCTGCATGACCCTGTCATAGTGGATACAGGTTATTACGCATCTGGGCAAAGCCACAGAAGGTACAACATAAAGACTGAATCCGAAGGCAAACTATGTGCTTGAGCTGATACACATCTACACTGGCTCGTGGATTCTAGCAAAATACCACACTGACACAAGATGTCACAAAGGGGGAAGACTTTGTGTTGGAGGAGGTGGACATGGAAACATGCTCTCTGCTTTCTTCTCAGTCTTTCTGTAAATCTAAAACTGCTCTAAAACAACACCTGTTTCTAATTACTAGGGGGTTTCAAAAGCCCTACAAACAGAGGCGCCTGGCTGGCTCAGTCAGTGGAGTGTGCAACTCTTGATCTCAGGTTCCTGAGTTCAGGCCCCACACTGGGTGTAGAGCTTACTTTAAAACACACACACACGCACGCATGCACACACACACACACCCCCACCACAGACAAACAATTCCAGCACCACCATTCAAGCTCCTGTGAGAAGTGTTCGGGTTGTCTCGAGAGCTTTCCAAAGCTTCCCGATCGCCTTCTCTCATCTCTGCATGCACTCCCAGTGCAGCTGAGTACTGAGGAGCCCAGGATGTGCACCTGAGTACCCCAACTCCGGCACCCCGTCTCTGTCCTCAAGCGGGGAGACAATGGTTCCCTGCATCCCTTTATTCCAAAGACCACAGCGACTGAGCTGGTAATGAGGTCAGGGTTTCTTTACCAGTTGGAGGAACATGGTCTTCAAAGCCTGCATATTCTGGAATGCCCTTAGCCACCTGCGGAAGTCTTCTCTCTCAGTGGCAGACATCACGGCACAGAGATGGCTTCAGAGGAGAGTCCGGATCAAGGCAGCTGAGAGCATCAAGACTGCTCTTCTGAAACCACAACTCAAGCTAGGCTTGTTCACAAGCCCTGCCACGCGCGGCCACGTCATCTAAGATGTCCCACGTCCCTGCCTCTAAATATGCAGGCACTCACCCCCATGGGGCCGAAGTGTCATCACCAGAAAAAGGCCCTGTGGCCCACCAGCCAGGAGGGCTCAGGGGCAGCCCACCCCTTTCTCCAGCTCCCTTCTGCCCAGCCCTGCTTTTATGCTTGAAAACCCAGTACCCACTGTCAGGAGCACTCAGCCTTCTTTAAAAATAGCCTTGCCAGCGGTTATATAAAAACCTGAACACATCTCCCACCTCCCCGAGTCAGCACTGAGAGAGGACTTCGGTGTAGTTTTTTTGTTTTTTTGGTTTTCTTCCCCCTGCTGGAAACAGGTGGGACTTCTCTAAACTTCCTGCCTCCTGATTTGCTTCAGACCATACACAATGTGGAAGTTGCCGTACTCTGCCAGCACTTCTTTTATTTATTTGAAAATGTTCTATGCTCCCTGTTCTTTATAAAACAGGTTAGCATCTAGAACCATAAAACAAAATACTGGAAAGTCAGACTTCCTAAGATTAAGAAGTTCTGTATGGGGGTGGCGCCTGGGTGGCTCAGTGGGTTAAGCCTCTGCCCTTGGCTCAGGTCATGATCGCAGGGTCCTGGGATGGAGGCCCACATCGGGCTCTCTGCTCAGCAGGGAGCCTGCTTCCTCCTCTCTCTGCCTGCCTCTCTGCCTACTTGTGATCTCTCTGTCAAATAAATAAATAAAATCTTAAAAAAAAAAAAAGTTCTGTATGGTAAAAGGCACCAAACAACACAGGCAAGTAGAGGACTCAGGAGAAAATGCTCACTACCTATTACACTATTTAGGCTGGTGGTTCTTGGCATGGGTGATTCGGTCCCCCGGGGACCCTGGGGCCGTGTCTGGAGACATTTCTGGTTACCATAACTGTGTGTGGTGGTGTGCCACTGGAACCTAGTGGGGAGAGGCCAGCCGTACCGTGAAACATCCCACAAGGTCCAGGATGGCCCCCACAACCAAGAACTGTCCAGCCCCCAATGTCAACACTCCCAACACTTAGACCACTTGACTCAGAGTGTCTACAAACTCATCAGAAAGAAGACACATCCTTAACAGAGAAGTGGACCAAGGATATGAGCTGCAATGAATAGATGCCAGCAATTCAAATGTTAATAAACAAAGAAGAGCTCAAATTCACAAATAACGAGGAAAATGTGAAGTCAAGGGCGCCTGGGTGGCTCAGTGGGTTAAAGCCTCTGCCTTCAGCTCAGGTCATGTTCTCAGGGTCCTAGGATCGAGGCCCGCATCAGGTTCTCCCCTCAGCAGGGAGCCTGCTTCCTCCACTCTCTCTGCCTACTTGTGATCTCTCTCTCTCTCTTTCAAATAAATAAATAAAAACAAGCACCCAGGTACACCGCTGATACAAGTGTGAAATGGTACAACCCTTCTGGAGGATAACTTGCAGTTTAATACCAATCCCACCCCGATTCAGAACTACAGGAATCTGTTCTCCAGAAATAATCACGCACATGCAGGGAAGATGTGTGAGGACGACATGACCCCATAGCAGGTACAAGTAAAATGCTGGATATGACCTAATTATGAATTAAATAAACACCAATTTTCAGTAGAAAGCATGGGACCATCAGCATTAATAGGCATAATCATGAAAAATTCCACAAATCTGTTAAAGCATCTGCAGCCATGCCCTAAAAGACAGATCACTGGCTCAAAAACACACAGATTTGCTGAAGCCTCAGCCAAAATGCAAGGGTTAACTCTGAAAAATTAAAATGCACAATGAATTTTGCTCGAAATGTGATTCAAACATTTCTCTTCTCCTTTCCCTTGTTTTTCTTCATCCCTCTCTCCCTCTCTTCACCTTTGTTCTGAGTCAGGGACCTACTCTCCTGTCTTCTCCCTCCCCCTGCTTTCACGGATGAAGAACTGGGCAATAATTACCCCATTCTCATTATTCAGAGTGGGGTGTCTTCTAAGCCTGGTAAAAAAGATGACTTTCTAAAACAGTGGTTGGCCCACCACCTATTTTTATAAATAAAGTTTTATTGGCACACAGCTATTCTCATTTGTTTATGTATTGTCTGTGGCTGCTTTTACACTACAGTGACAGAGTTGCGTAGTTGTGACAGAGACCATATGGCCCAAAAAGCTGAAAATATTTACCATCTGGCTCTTCACAGAAAAAGTGTGACGACCTCTGTTCTAAAATGTAAAAACAGAAATTTTCTAAGAGAAAATCTTTGTGACACTGGGTGAGGCAAAGATTTCTGATACCACATCAAAAGCACAACCCATTTTTTAAAAAATTGATAAACTGGACATCATCAAAATGTAGAACTGCTCTGCAAAGCTTACAATCCACAGAGGGGAAGAAAATATTTGCAAATCACACATCTGATAAAGGATTTGCATCCCAAACATAATTTTAACTCTCAAAACTTAGTAAGGGGTGCCTGGGTGGCTCAGTCGGTTATTAAGCGTCTGCCTTCATCTCAGGTCACGATCCCAGGGTCATGCTTCTCCCTCTTCCTGCCGCTCCCCCTGCTTGCGCTCTCCTTTCCGTCAAATAAATAAAATCTTAAAAAAAATCCAAAAAACTAATTTTAAAGATGACAGAAGATGTGAACAAACAATACACCAAAAAAGATATATAGATGGCAAACAGACATAGGAAAAGACGTTCGACGTTATTAGTTATTATAGAAATGCAGATTAAACTACAGAGATACCATTATCCATCTGAAAGGAGAATCAAGACAACTCCACCTATTTAGAACGGCTAAACCAAAATAAAACAAAACCACAGGCAAACAACAAAACAGACAATCCCAAGTTCTGGTGAGGATGTAGAGAAACCAGAATTTTCATGCACTGCTGGTAGAAATGTAAAAATTACTTTATTTTTTTCTATTTTATTTACTTGACAGAAGAGAGAGAACACAAACAGGGGGAACGGCAGTTAGAGGGAGAGGGAGAAGCAGGATCCCCACAGAGCAGGGGGTGCCCGATGCAGGACTTGTGATCCCAGGACCCCAGGATCACAACTCAAGCTGAGGGCAGTTGCCCAACCGAGCTACCCAGGTGCCCCTTAAAGTTGCTTTAGAAGACGTGTGGGCAGTTTCTTAAACACACACTTTCCAAAAGACTCAGCAAGTCCATACTAGTAGTCATATAAGAGAAATGCAAACCTATGGTCATATAAAAACCCACACATGAGGGGTGCCTGGGTGGCTCAGTTGGTTAAGCGACTACATTCGGCTCAGGTCATGATCTTGGAGACCTGGGATCAAGCCCCACATCAGGCTCTCTGCTCAGCAGGAGGCCTGCTTCTCCCTTTCAGTCCGTCTGCTTGTGTTCCCTCTCTAGCTGTGTTTCTCTCTGTCAAATAAATAAAATCTTAAAAACAAAACAAAACAAAAAAACGCACACATGAGTGTTTATAGCAGCTTTATTCAGTAACACCCCAAACTGGAGCAGCCCAAATGCCCTTCAAGCTGACAGTGGCTAGACTAGGGAAGGCTACACAATGGAGCTCGGCTCATCAATAAGAAAAGTGCTACTATCCATGCAACTTGAATCGATATCAAATACATTTCATGGAGTGAAAGAAACCTGACTCCGAGGCTGCGTACTATAAGAGTCCATTCTGAGGAAAAAGCAGAACCGTAGGGATGGACCAGTGGTGGCCAGGGGCAGGGAGCAAGGGGATGCTGACTACACTGGGGGAGCACAAGAGAGTACTTCTGTTTCTTAGGAAGTGTTAAGTTCTCATGTCTTCATGGTGGAGGTGGAAACACAACTGTCTGCATTTGTCAAAACGAAAGAAACTCTACACCAGATTTTCGAGTGAACTCGAAAATAAATCTTAAGAGACTTAAAAAGTGATCCTTATTCCACAGCATACGGGGTCCTCCTGATGTCCCTGGTAAGGCTGAGCAGCCTCTGACATAGTTCTTGGGTCAACTCTCAACGATGGAGAAAATCAAACCCTAAAGCACGGTTTCTCAATGCTTCAGGGCCATTCCACCCTGCTCTGTGTTCCTCCCCTTGACCTTTTCAAATTCAAGTCGCTAATCTGGGGCCAAGCCAGCTTCTATCAAGCACCAATCACAGCTGGGCTTTTGTCTCTGCCTGACAATCAGTGACTTCCAAGTTGTAGCTACTTCGCCCCTCGCTTGGGGGTCTCTCCACAGAGACTCCTCCAGGTCACATTCTGAATCCCCTCTCCGGGGTGGCCCTACCCACTGAGGCTCAGAGCCTTCATGACTTTGCTCAGGGCCAGGGTCAGGGTCAGTCATAGCACTCTTTGTAGTGGTAGGCCAGGCCTCCAACTGTCGCTACAGAGCAGTCGCCCACTTGGCGATGAGGCCCTTCGTCCAGCTTCTTCCCTGGCGTGCAGGACATCTCCCTATTTCCCGGCCTCTGTTCCAGCTGCTCCCTTTGCAGGGACTGTCTACTTTCTCCATCACCTCCTCACGTACCTGTGAAACATCCCCTCAGACAATAGGCTGCTCCAGTTCCCTGGGCCCACACACCATTTAGCTCAAAACCTTATAGATGCACAAATCACGCTAACTCCTAATTATCTGCTTTTCACCCATACCATTGGTGAGAGCCTAGAGGGCCAGTGGGGTGGGGAATGGACAGACACCAGGTCTCAGAGTCACCTGGGAATCATGTATATTTGCCATTTCATGTTAAAGGGCAGTTGGAAATTGTACTAACAGTCTTAATATGTTCAGTACTTTCCTTTTCTTTTTTTTTTTTTTAAGATTTATTTATCTATTTTAGAGAGAGAGTGAGAGTACAAGAGCAAATGGGGGAGGAGCAGAAGGGGAAAGAGAGGGATAAGCAGACTCCATGCTGAAAACAGCGCACAACGAGGGGGCTCGCCCCACAAACCCAAGATCACAACCTGAGCTGAAACCTAGAGTCAGACGCTCAACCGACTGAGCCACCCCAATGTCCCCGTACTTTACATTTCCAGGATCGACCCATCCCATCCCACAGAATCAAACCCAATTGTAGGGGGCAAAAGGGGAAACTTAGTTTAGTGAAGCAATTCCTGCTGAGTTGGAAACATTTCCAGTAACTGCATGTATCATGGGGAAGTCCTGTTTGGATGACCTCTGAGGATTTTCAGCCCCACTGCACTATTTTCAACAATCCTGGTTGCCTGTGAGACTTCAGCAATGCTATTCACATCAGTAGTATTACCACTATGTACACAGAGACGATATGTGTATAAATGACATAAAAACTTACACAGGTAATACACATGTAAAGCAGCAAGACTAGTTCCCATTAGGCACCCATGAGAATCTGTCTCATTTGATATTCACAGAGCAGCCTTGCTAAACTACTCAAGCCAGAGCAAAACTAGAACAGTCAAATATATCCTCAGGCTCAACCTTGACACTTCATACATCACATGATGGGGCTTGGACTCAATTATTTCTAAGGTCCCTTCCAGATGTAAAATTCTGAGTTCTCCAAGGTAAAAGCCTCAGGAATGTCAGGTCACCCAGGAAATACTCGGGGGTGCCAGAGAAAAAGTGAATGTACCACCTGACCCAGTTAGAACTGCTATGCGAGGCAAGAACTTAAGTGAACACAGTATGTATTTCCTTACTCGCCCCTCCTGCAACCCACAGCGGGGAGAGCCGTCTGACCGGGCCAGCCACAGCTCCAGCACAGCAATTCAATATCCACCAGACTGAAAAGCTGAGGGTAGAAGCAGATCAGGTGCAGTCAGTGTCTGGCCCAGTCCAAGTGCTCCACGGGCTTGTGGGGACACGAATGGCTCCACAGCCCTGTTAGACTTCTCGCTCCTTCCTGGCTGGTCAAGGCCACTCCAGGGCTCTTGCACAGAACTGCAGAGCAACACGGCAGGGCAAACTCCTGGGCTATGGAGTCTGACAGACCTGCGCCCCAATACAACCCTACTGCTGATCAGCTGAACGACTGTGGTGGCACTTCCTTTCCTGGAGCCTTAGTCTCCTTGTCTGTGCAATGGGGATGGTACTACCTGCTTCATAGTGGCCAGCACAGTTCCTGACACTTGGCAAGTGGCCACTGAACCTGCCTCCAGGTCCACTAAGGAACACTTTGACTCTTTGCCCCAGGAACCCTGGAAATGATCCAAACTGCTGATGCCATTTCTAATGGGCCTGGGCTCCACTGAGGTCACAGGGAGTCACACCAGTCAAGGCTCATGACTGCAGCCTCACACACATGGAAGACCTTGTTGCTAGTCTATGCCCACTCATCATCAACTGCACACACCAGCTTGGATGGGCCATCTGGCCTCTCAGTCTGCCCACCAGAGATATGAACCTCATTCCAGCCCTGTCCCCTCCCTCTTACTTCATTCACAAAACCGAAGGGAACATATGCCTCCCTGACCTTCCAGTCTCCAACTGCAGGCAACTGCTGCAGGTCCTCTCCTTCTGTCCTTACCCCCCTCTTCAAGCCTCCTCTCCCCCTGAATCACTTCCTCTGGTGGCAGGACACATTTATCCCTCAAGCCAGCTCTTTCTGTCCCCTATACCTAAGCACGCACCAAATTCTGCAGTTGCATATCGGCGATCTATCTCCTCCTCCCCCATCTCTCTGCCACTATCCTGGTTCAGGTCCCTGTTGTCTCTTGCCTAGACAGATTCCCAAATGGTCTCCCTGCCACATGATTATTTCAAACCCAGTCTCTCCAAACCCAACCAGGCCTTTTCCCTCCAAATCACTCCTCTGCCTTCTGTTTCCCCCTCTGTGAATCCTTCCTCTAGTAGAGATGTCTTTTTGGTGGGTGGTTCAGTCACTCCTGAGCCCTCTTCTGGCCCTCCCTCCCCCAAGTAAACAGGGAGTGCTAACTACGTGCCACACATGGAGCAAGGTACTGGATATATGAGATAAAGGAACGGTCCCAGTCCTCCTGTTCGGGCCATTAGCAGGTCACCTCATACCACAAAAGCATCTTGACCAGTCCATCTATCCTTAAGTCTCCCCCAGAAAAACAAACTTCCAAGATCACCTCTCGACTGTATCCAGAAACCCTCTACAACCTGACCCTGACCCTGACATACTTTTCTAGACTTATCTCCAAGTTCACCCTCTCAACCCTCTCCTGCCTGTCCAAACCAGTCCACTCAGGCTTCCGGACCTCTTTGTCTCTCCGCTCTCATTCACCCGTGGCCGTTAGCTGCACCTGAAAACTCCTGCCCATGCCTCTTTGATCACGACGACTGGTATGGCCACCAGCTCTTTCATCAAACATAAAAACCAAGTGCCAGACAGTCCTTTCTTTCAACACTCGCAATGCTGTCATAACCCACTGCTTCACCCTTCTGCTACCTCATCACGTACATCAACACAGGTCTCTTCTCCCCAACTCAGGTCGGAAGTTCCTCAAGACGGCAGTTTCTTCCTCTCCTCCCTATTCCCCAGGACAATGAACAAGTAGTCACGGTTCACGTTTTCAACCTATGAAAGTGTGCCCATCGACTTGGCCAAAGCACACAGAGGCCCTGAGTCAAGTGGGACTGACAGTGATCATAAAAGTGAGTCCCCCCCAACACGTACAGACATGGACAACGCCTTCTGTCCCCTCTCTGCTTCGCAGTATATCCACTGCATGCTCTCGTGTCCACAGTTCAAACTGCTCCTTCTTTTGCCTTCCCTGTTTCTCTTACTGACCACTATCCTTACACTGGTCACTCAGGCAGAGACCCAGAATCATCCACTGCTGTGCTCTCTTGCTCACTCACATCCCACATCTAAATACCCAGAAAGTCCTGTGTCTCTTACCCTCCAACTATGTCTCAAACCCATCCCCTCTCTTTCCCTACCACTACAGCTCTGGGTTGCAGAGCAATCCCCTTCTAACTGGTTTGCTGGCCTTCAGCACTGTCCCTCTCCAACACTGATCTAAGTCCTGTGTGCAGATCTGACTCCTTGACTTAATGGACTAAAATTACTCCTGGCCTGGCCTATAGAACAACACCCTCTGCACACCAGCCACACGAGTCCTTCTGCCACTACCTACTTCACTTTGCTTTTCCCTGAAGGATCAGACCCCAGATGGTTCCCGAAACAAAGCAAGATGTTCCCATTTCTATGCTTTTGCAGATGCAGTTCCTGCATCCTACAAAGCTGTTCCCTGTGGTCTGTACCTGTCTAACCCGCAACAACCCCCCTCTCTCCAATGCCTGGCCTCCTCCAGGAAGCATTCTGTGATCTCCTTTGCCCACCAAGCCTGGGTGAAGTCTCCTTCTCTGTGCTTATACATCAGTCAGTGCATAACCCTCACCGTGCTTGTGGCTGAAACAATCTGCCCACACTGTAATCACCACTGCCTCTGAGAGCCTAGCAGTGGGGCAGGGAGGGTGGTTAAAGGAGGGAAGCAAGACTCACTTCCCTTCCGTAGGCTGCTTTCCTCTGGTCTTCCCCTGACTTAGACTCCGGTCAGCCTCGCTGCTTCACTATTGCCACCTAGCGGCAAAAGGCGGCTACTGCACTTTCCTCACCATTCAGCATTTAATTTGACTCAATTGAATGGGATGGAAACATAAGCGATGGAACAGTTAGTTGATTCCAGGGCGGGTAAAGGGAGAGTAGCAATCAGAGGAGGCTTCGAATGGTGAGTGAGCTCTGAGCTGACTCCTGCAGCAGGAGGAAAGGGTCACTAGGTGGAGGAGAACTAGGAAGTTCTATGCAGTGGGGACAAACAGGCAGACAGGACAGAGTTTGAGGTCTAGGTGCAGGTAAAATACAAAAGGGAGGAACGGTCAGAAGGGGCAAGACCTGGGATCCTAAACTTTTAAGTCACCTAAAGAGGTGAAAAAAATTAAAATTCTTTCCACTCAGAAAACTTTTAATCAGGAATGATGATCAGATCTGCATTTTAAAAAAAGACAGCTTTTGCTGGAGTATGAAAGGATAGAGATGGGAAGTAGGGAGTGAGAGAAGCAATAAAGCAAGCAGCAAAAAAAGTATTTTCATAATTCTCTCATTTTCCACTTGCTGTACCATGACCTCAGACTCAACGCATCCAAAACGAAACTCTGCTTCCTCCAAAACCAGTGCTTCAAGATAAACATTATTTATTTCCACATTCTGAGATGTCCATATATCTCAGCCTCTTTGTTGACCCTGAAGTCACAAAATTTTATAACAGATCCCAGCACCAAGCTTTGCACACAGAAGACAGTCAATGAAAAATGAATGGAATCCCTCTCAGGATTCCCTGGACACTGATAAGAGCAATAAAATCTCATGGTTAAGAGTAAGGATTTTGAGGGTGCCTGGCTGGCTCAGTGGGTTAAAGCCTCTGTCTTCGGCTCAGGTCATGATCTCAGGGTCCTGGGATCGAGGCCCGGCATCGGGCTCTCTGCTCAGCGGGGAGCCTGCTTTCCCCTCTCTCTCTGCCTGCCTCTCTGCCTACTTGTGATCTCTCTGTCAAATAAATAAATAAAATATTTGAAAAAAAAAAAAAAAAAAGAAAGAGTAAGGATTTTGGGTCAGAGGGCCTGAGTTCAATCCCGCCTCGGCCACCTTACGGTGTGAGACTGGTCATAACAAGTGACCCATCTAAGCCTTGGTTTGTTTGTCCTGAAGATGGAAATTACAACAGCACCTATCTCAAGAGCTGGAGATAAAGATCTGTAAAGGAAAAAGCCCATAGTAAATCCTCACTAAATACCGGTGATTATAACATTATCTACTCAGTGCTTACCATGCTCAGGCCATTGCTAGGGCCTTCCCACACCCTTAAATCTGCACAGCAATTTTTCCATTCCATTTTACAGATAAGAAAACTAAGGCTGCCACAGTTGAATTTGTTCAAGTTCTTGGGAGCTTTGGATCCTGACACATAAGTTAGGAGGCCGGAGGAACTTTTAGTAAAATATCACTTAGCCAGTGATGGATCTCGTGTGTGTGGTACTTTTGACAATACCTGAAGACATTTTTAATCTTCACAACTAGGAGCGGGGGTGGGGGGGAGGGAAGGGAAGATATGCTTCTGGCATGTAGTGGGACGCTACTCAACATCCTACAATACACAGGGCATCCTCCCCACCCCCCCAGTGCCCACCTCCACCCAGCGCGATCAGACCCAAAATGTCAGTAGTGACCAGGTTGTGAAATCCTTCTCCAGTAGGACCATCTTTCCCATTTTCCCCACTTCCGGGGCATTGACCATACAGATCCTACATGAATACTTTTGGCAAGGGGGGGGCTCGGTCCCTCCAGGGGCAGCGCATGGGAAAGTTCTTCTCCACCTGCCCTGCACACAGTGGGTATCAGAACCCATTTTAAGAAACCTAGCAGCAGAGGAGACCGGAAAAGGAAGAGCATCCATCCACCATTGTTCAATTGCGTGCAGGTTGTGTTTTCAACACACACACATATTTTACAAATCCTAGCGTCCCACGCCCCAAAAACAGCTTTGTTAGAAATGGCGTTCAAAAAAAAAATACATTTTTCTAGGACTCCCATACGTACTGAAAGGTATGCACACTTCTCAAAGGACCTCAGATCGACCGCGGTTTTCTGACGACTACAAAAGAATCTGTAGGATTTCCCCGGGGAGCGAGCCCGTGGGCCGTGACCTCTGCGCGCCGAAGGCGCTCACCCCACTTCCTCGCCTCTGGCTTCGCTCTCCCGCCCCCGGCTCCTCGGCTCCCAGGACTGCTGGGGCCCCGGCCGCGGAGCCCGGCCGCCAGGCGCGTGCCCACGCCGTGTCCCCCTCGCCCGCCCCTCGCGGCGGCTGAGGAATCCGGCCCGGGGCCTGCCGCCGGCGCCCACACCGGCCGGCCCCCGCCCGCCCGCCGCGGCCCGCGCGCGTCCCCTCCCGGCCCGGTGCGGCCTGGGCCTCGGCCGGTGCAGGCCCGCGGGCGCCCGCGGCCGGGCCAAGCGAGCTCAGGCCTGCCGCGGCCTACCCCGTCGGCTGCCGCTGAAGGCCCCCGCCTCACCTGGACGAGGGCGGGCGGGCCCGGGGCTGCTCCGGGGCGGGCGGGCGGCGGCGGCGCGGCGCTAACGGCTCCGCTCGGCCTCGGTAGCGGCGGCGGCGGCAGCGGCGACGGCGACGGCGGCGGCGGCTCCTCCTCAGCGCGCACGACCCGCTCCGGCCCGCGGCCCGGACACGCCCCCCCGGCGCGCGCGCCCATTGGCCAGCGTCCGCCACGGTGCGCTTCTCATTGGCCGACGTGCCTGTCTCGGCGCCCCGGGGCGCGCGGCGGAGGCGGGACTTCCGGCAGGCGCCGCCTGCGAAGGGCTCGGCGGCCGGCGGAGACGCGGGTGGCCGGCGATGGCCGCGGAGGGGGCGGGCTGGGGCCCGGCCCACCGAGGCCGAGGAAAGGGGGTGGCGGAAGAGCCGCGCCCTTTGTGGAGCGCATGCTGTGTAGCCTCGCGCCTGTCTTTCCCGCCGCCGCCGCCTCCCTGTCAGGTAGGAATGGTCAGTGCGCCCGGGCTGCGGGGACAGGACCCTGGTTCGAATCCCGGCCCGGACGTTTCCGCGCTACGTGCCGTTGGGAAGTGGCTGACGTCACCTTGTGGGGCCTCAGTTTCCTTATCTGGTACGGTGAGGAGGTGGAGCATGAGACGTGGTCGGCCTTGCATTAGTGTTGACTGTTGGAGCCCGCGGGTTCCCGGAGGCGCAGCCTAGCAGTCGTTAAAATTTTATTGAGCGTCTGCTATATGCCAGTCATTTGTACTGGTCAGCGAACGGGCAAAAACGTTAGCCATGCATGTTAGGTGTATAATTTAAATTTTCTAGGAGCTGTGTTAAAGGAAAGAAAAGTTCAAAACAAACCCAGATGATCTTACTATTAATGTTTTATTTAACAACGTGTCCAAAATGATATTTCTTCGTGTAATCAATATAAAAAGTTATGAGATTTTTTTTTTTACATTCTCTCCCCCCCCCCCCCACTACTCTAGTATGTCTTACACGGTGCATCTCAATTTGGACTGGCTACATTTCAAGAGCTGAGCAACCACGTGGCTACTGTCTTGGACCCTGCAGCGCTAGACGGGAAGGTAGAAGAAACATCAAGTGGGTTTCCCATCAATTGATGGAAAGGGGTAAGAAAAAAGCAAATTGGAGAAAGGTATGGGGAATGTGGGGGTTGTAGTTTGAAAGAGGAAGGTGGGAAGGTTGAGAAGATGGCATAATTACTCAATTCCTTGCAGAATGAATTGAGCAAGTAATTATGCTATTCATTGTTTAATGCGTGTTTGTGTGGTAGGACTTTCTGTGATGATGGGCATGTTCCTTATCATCGCTGTCTCATTTAGTAGCCATTCACTCCGCATGGCTTTTGGGCACTTGACATGTGGCTGGTGCCACAGAAGAACTGAATTTTTAATGTCCTTAATTTTTACTTAATTGAAATTTAATCACATAGAGCTCGTGGCTCCCATAGTGGATGGCATAGATTTAGTAGAATGATGGCCAGTGCTCTGAATCCAGTGTGTACTTTGTGCTGAACACTTTATGTGCGTTCTCCTGTGTAATCTTCACAGTGGCTCTGTGAGAAGGGAGCTATAATCATCACCATGGTGAAGAATGCAGTCCTTCATGTATTCACCTATACTTTGTCCTTGTTCTTATTAATAGACTTTGTCTTTTGGAATAGCTTGAGATTTACAGAAATATTTAAAAGAAAGTATAGAGTTACCGTTTTCCCCACACCCAGTTTCTTCTATTAGTAACATCTTTCATCAGCATGATACTTTTGTTATAACTAATGAGTCAATATTGATACATTATGAACCAAAGTTCATTATTTATTTAGATTTCCTTTGTTTTTACTTAAGGCTTCTTCTCTTCCAGAATCCCACGCAGAATGCCACATTACTTTTAATTGTCCTGGTTCTTTCTTTCTTTCTCTCTCTCTCTCTCTCTCTCTCTCTTTTTTTTTTTTATGAGATATAATTGACATGTAACACACTAGTTTTCGATGTGTAGTGTAATGACTGGGTATATGTTGTAAGATAGTGTAATAAGTTTAGTTAACACCTATCACCACCCGTAATTATAAATATTTTGTTGTTGTTTTAATGAGAACTTTTAAGATCCACTCACTTAGTGGTCCTGTTTCTTTAGGTGCCTCTCGGCTGTGGTGCGTTCTCAGACTTTCCTCATTTTTGATGACCTTGACGATTTTGAGAAGAAATGATCAGGTATGTTGTAGAATGCCCCTCTGTTGGAATCTGGTGTTTTTCTTGGGATAAGACTGGGTGATGGATTTGGGAGGAGGAAGAACCCCATAGGTAAAGTGTAACTCTCATCACCTCCTGTCAGGGGTACATACTGCCAACGTTATCTATACCCGTTGATGTTGACCTTGATCGTGGGCTGAGGTAACATTTGTCAGGTTTCCCCACTATAAAGTTTTCCGCCCCCCCCCCACCTTTCTATATTGTATACTTTGGAAGGAAATTATTATGTACAGCACACTCCTAAAGAGTGAGTTGTCTTCCTTACATGAGATGTCGTGTATATTATGTGGAATTCTGCATGGGAGATTTCTCTCCTCTCTCTGATTTACTAGCTTACCCATCATTTATTTATTACAGGCTGGCCGCTGGATATTTATTTCATACTCTGGTTTATAATTCAATACAACTTTTGTTCTTCGAATTGTTCTAGCTTTGGCCATTGGAAGCTCTTCCTATTGGCCCCTGTGACCCTTTAACACACTCCCATCAATGTGTTTGGTTTGGGATGTTTTTCTTTTCTTGGGAGCACTTCCTTATTTCCTGGTACTACGAGGTACTGATACTACTCTGGGCTCACCTCATAAATTTCCTGCCCCAGTCTTAGAACCAGCCATTTCTCCTCACCTGGTTCCTTTTATTAGACAATGGTGTTAGAAACTAAGATCTGGGCACTCAGAGTGCTCATTGCTAGTGGTGTGTTGTGTCTTTTAGGTCAATAATACCTTTTAGTCAATCCCAGTGTGCCCGGTGCATTTGCTTCACCCTGGAGATACATCAGCAACCATGCCAGATGGGGCATCTGCTCTCATGGAGGTCAAGTCAACCTGTAGGGATGGGCTTAAGAGGGCAACTCCCAACATTGACAAGATGTGCAACCTGGGGTGAGCTTTTTTACTCTTCCTGAGCTTCAGCCTCCCCATCTGCGAAATGGGGGTGATTATAATACTTCATGAGGGCAGTGGGAAAATTAAATGAACTTATCCACTCTTCGAACCTTTGGTGTTAAGTGTTTATTAAACAGCCTCCCCATCCGCGAAATGGGGGTGATTATAATACTTCATGAGGGCAGTGGGAAAATTAAATGAACTTATAACACTCTTAGAACCTTTGGTGTTAAGTGTTTATTAAATTTGATTCTTGTTCATAGTGATCTGAAATCGCACAATCACGATCATTACAAAATAATTATAATCTGCAGAGGTTCAGAGTGCCAGAAAAGCATATACCAAGAGAACCTCATTTTGGGGTGGCCAGGAAGGCTTCCCAAGACAGTGAGGTTGCAGCTGAGGCAAGAAGGGCAAGTCACCAGGCAGAGGGAGGGGCAGAATGTTTCAGGCAGGAAGAGCAGGAAGTGCAAAGACCCTGAGGCAGGCAGGAGCTTGGCACACTTAGGGACTGAGGAAAGACCAGTGGTGGAGACTAGCAGGAGAGGAAACTTGTGGGATTGGAAGGGGCAAGTCACACAGGGCCTCGTGGGCCGTGGCGAATTGAGACTTGGTCTTAAGGGCAAGGGAGGTAACTTGTCCAAGGGCACATGTCTGGTAAGGACAGTCAGGATTGGAACTTAGCTCTGTTTAGTCTCAGAAATCTTTATTTTCTTGGTCTGAATTTGAGACAGGAAGTTTTTGGTTGGGGAGGGGGCTTATTTTGTTTTTGTTTTTGGTAAGAAGCAGTTTTAGTTCTTAGGGCTCAGTATCTTAGTACACTCCAGCCACCGAAATTCTAGGTTGTTCTTACCATCCCCCTAAGTACCAGCTCTGAGGACCTTTGAGGTCAGGAGACACAAAGGTGACTTAGCCTGCATTCCCATCCTTGAGCACATCACTGCCCGAGGGAGAGGAGGACACAGAGACACATAAATCCAGCCAGGGTGACAAGGGATAGGCACAGAGCACTGCTTCTCACGGAGCACAGTGTCCAAGCCAAAATACAGGGGGAGCAGGTGGGAGGTGGGGCTTCTGGACAGAGGGGCCCGGAGGAGGGCAGGCACAGATTTGTCCCAGGGGATCTGGTAGGAAATGGGAGCCATCAGGAGCACTGGATGCATATTGTGAGGTGGGACTGGGGAGATGTCTGTCTCCAGCCTCAAAGGGCCCTGGAGAGTCAGGTAGAGGAGGTGGGATTTTATCCCATAGACCAGGAGCTGGCAAATTACAGCCTAACTTGGTCACACCTGTATTTGTACAGCCTGTGAGTAAGAGTGAGGGTTACTCTTTTGTTTTCCAAAGATTTTATTTATTTATTTATTTATTTGACAGACATACACAGTGAGAGAAGGAACACAAGCAGAGGGAGTGCAAGAGGGAGAAGCATGCTTCCCGCCGAGCAGGGAGCCTGATGCAGGACTTGATCCCAGGACCCCGGGATCATGACCTGAGCCAGAGGCATACGCTTAAAGATTGAGCCACCCAGGTATCCCCCGCTTCTTTTTTTTTAAAGAGAGAGAGCCTGCAAGCGCACAAGGGGGTTGGGAGAGGCAGAGGAAGAGGGCGAGAGAGTCCCAAAGAGGTTCCGTGTCCAGTACGGAGCCTGTCGCGAGTCTCCATCTCCCGATCCTGAGATCATGACCTGAGCTGAAACCAAGAGTCATAAGCTTAACCGACTGAGCCATCTGGGCGCCCTTGATGTTTACATTTTAAAGTGGTTGAGAACAATAACAAAAGAGGAGCTCCTGGCTGGTTCAGTAGGTGGAGCATGTGACTTTTGATCTCAGGATCCTGAGTTCAAACCCCACGTTGGCGGGGAGCCTAATTAAAACAAAAGCAAAAGCAAAAGCAGAATAGCATCTTGTGACATGAGAAAGTTATAGTATAGGTGTCCCATCAGGTTAGAGAGTGACACAGTATCACCTGTCATCTGCATGTGGCCTGGGGTGGCTTTCCAGCCACAGCAGCAGAGGCAGGGCCCGCTTCCTGGCCAGGCATGCTGTGGGGTCTCACCTGGCCCTGCTCCTCTGTCATCATTTTAAAATTCTTAATAGTCTGTGAATGAGGGGCTCCTTGTTTTGATCTTGCATCAGGCTCTGAAAATGATGTAGCCAGGCCTGGTGACAGAAACCATATGGCCCACAAAGCCCTCCTATTTTGGTGTACAGAATAACAGCCGCTCAAAGACGACCATGACCTCATCTGGCACATACAGCTGCATGACCTTACCTGGCAGAGGGGACTTTGCAGATGGTATTAAGTTAAGGATCCAGAGAAGGGAGATCATCGTGGATGATCGGCATAGGGCATGTAATCACAAGATTCTTAGAGGAGGGGGACAGGAGGATCAGAGCGAAGATGTGATGACAGAAGCAAAGGCCGGCGATCCCATTGCTGGTTGTGTGGGTGGAGGAGGGGCCGTGAGCCACAGGATGCAGGCAACTTTTGGAAGCTGGCAAAGGCCTGGAAACAGGTTTCCTCCTAGCACTCCAAGAAGGGCCCACAGCACAGCTGACACCTTAATTTTAGCCTCGTAAGATTGCTTTTACACTCTGACCTCCGGAGCCGTGAGAGAATAAATGTGTGTTGTTTTAGGCCATTAAGGAGGTGGTCATTTGTCACACAAGCCACAGGGAACTCATACACCTGTCCTAGGCATTGAGCATGTAAAAGAATCTGTTTTGTAGCCAGAGACTCTTAGATGAGAGACTGATTTTGCTTATTTATTTATTTATTTGAGGAGAGGGAACCAGAGACAAAGGTAGACAGCCTTGGGCTAGGGATGGGGGGGATAGATATGGAGAGGAGGATTCCAGATGTTGTTGAGGTGGGATCAGTAAACTGGTCAGTGACCAGTCAAATGTGGAAAAGGAGGTGCCCTGATTCATCAGACCCAGTGATGTGAGGGGAAGCCATGACGTCTGAACCATTTCCAGGGCTCTGAATATAGATGGGGACTACTCTGGCGACGCAAGAAATTGGTTTCACTGTCAGGCCTCCCAAACAGAGCTGAGGCAGCAGAGCAGATGCTGCTTGGGAAGACAGAAGCCAGGCGGGCCTGGACAAGCCCAGAGAGCCTTCTGGCACTCAACATGCTTTACCACTGCAATCTGATTCCATCCCAAGTGCCCAGTAGGTCATTTGTGTCAAGAAACAGGAAGCTTTATTTATTTTTCCTTAGGCAACAGCATGTATTTTCAGGTTAGCCACAGTTTGGAGGTCATGGCCGCATGCCAAGGAGACTGGCCCCTTCCAGGTGTGGGTCACCTTGGTTCCTGTGTGTGTATCTCTGCCCTGAGGAGCCCGCCCTGGAGGAAAACGGCGCAGAAATGCAGGGCTTCCTTTCAGATACCGCTGTGCTCATACCTCCCTGTGCCTCCATTTGCTTATCTGTGAAAGGCAGGTGGCACCACGGCCTCTGGAACTTGCACAAAGCCCGCACCACACAGAGCATCTAATGTGGGTGTACCCCCGGAGCAGGAAGCACTCCACTTGGCCTTTTTTTTTTTTTTTAAAGTCAGCCCCATGCCCAGCATGGAGCCCAACGCGGGGCTCAGACTGAGATCGAGACCTGAGATCGAGACCTGAGCTAAGAGCAAGAGTGGGTCGTTACACCGACTGAGCCACCGGGGCGCCTGATCTGCCTCTTGTCTGTGGCTGCTGGAACCCCACCACCTGAGATAATATGGGTCACTGACCTGGACGAGCGTGGCAAATTTTGCTCTCCGGCATGATCTCTCCGCGCGTGACCCAGAACCATTCTACCGCCATATCTTTCCGGCAAGGACAACACTGGGCGTTTTATCTCTCCTGAGGTCAAAGGTTAGGAAAGGCCCGCAGCTGTGGTTCCCAGGGTCATGGTGTGGCCTGATTTTCCCGGTCATCCTGGACAGTTATCCACAGCGAGCACTTTCACCTCCAGGTGTTCTCACTCGGTCACCGCAGTCCTGCGCTGACAGCATAGTAGCCCTTATCACTTTTAGTTTTCCTTTTTAAGGTTTCTGATGTTTCCCTTTCATGGCATACAAGTTCTTCTTGCTTGGCTTGTAAATGTTTCCCGTGTATTTGCAAGGCTTCCTGCAGTGCTGCTGTTTGATTTAGTTGTTTTTTTTTTTTTTTCTTTAAGTGAAAATTCGCAAAGTTGTGCAGGCTTCACCACTGTCTCATTCCAGAACATTTCTTCACCTTCACCCTGGAAGGAGAGAAACCTGTGCCTGTTAGCAGTCACTCCCCAGCCTCTGGCAACCACATGTTTCCTGACCTGATGGATTTGCCTATTCTGGTCACTTCATGTAAATGGAATCATGTCCCATGTGGCCTTTTGTGTTTGAGTGTCCTGTCATCAGGGTCCATCCAGGCTGCAGTGTGAATCGGTATTTCATGGCTGAGTAATATTTTCTTTGTCCAGTCATCACAGGATGGATATGGGGGCTTTTTCCACTTCTTGGCTATTGGGAATAACGCTGCTGTGAACATTCACGGACAAGTTTTTTTTTTTTTTTTTTTTAATCTATTTTATTTTATTTTATTATTTATTTTATTTTATTTTTAAATTTTATTTATTTGACAGAGAGAAACACAGCTAGAGAGGGAACACTAGCAGGGGGAATGAGAGAGGGAGGAGCAGGCTTCCTGCCGAGCAGGGAGCCTTTTGCAGGGCTCGATCCCGGGACTCGGGGATCATTACCTGAGCTGAAGGCAGATGCTTAACGACTGAGCCACCCAAGCGCCCCTCACAGACAAGTTTTTATACGAATATCTGTTTTCCATTCTCTTGGGTCGTATGTTACCTAGGAGTGGGATGGCTGAGTCCTATGGTGACTCTATGTTTAACGTTTTGAGAGGCCACCAGACTGTTTTCCCCAATCCTTTCTTTATAAATGAGATGGAGGCTTCATGCTTGTCTGTCACGGGCAGGCAGTCAGCTGCCATGTCTCTAGCCCCATTCTTCATCAGCAACTCCTGGGAAGCAGGCCAGGGACTCCAGCGTATGCTGGGGTCTGCCTGCAAGGTGCCTCCCATCGGCCCCTGATGTGCTGGGGCGGGAGTACCGAGGACAGGTGTTTCCGTTCCTGGGTCCTGCCCCCACCTCTGCCACCGGCGACACCCACACTGCCCACATCACCAAATCTTCAAACCTCCCAGCTCCCCCCAGACAACAAATCCAAAAGCAAACATTTCTCAGAGGGCTCCATGCATTCTTGTGTGCGGTCGAGAGCAACTTGTGTCAGAGGAACAAGCCAGCTGTTATCAGTCTATTAGGAGCTCACGCAAATCGATAAGAACCAAAGGAGTGAAGGTCAGAAACAGTTTGCAGGGGGAGAGAGTCCACAAACCTCAGAGCGCGTCTACCAGGGCGCCCAAGGGTAAGGACCCAAGGTGTAGATCATTCCAGCATGGCCAGAACCCCGACACTGGCTTTCCCTGGGGTGGCAGCCACGTGAAGCCAGGGAGACACCTGTTGGAAGGTACCTGCCCAGTGTAGAAAAAGGTTCATATTCTGCCACTGTGATTATAGCACTGATAGTTCTCCTGAGCCACCATGAAGGGGCTGTTGGCTGGAGAACGTTTTTTTCCAGTCTTCAGTAAGTTACCTTTGGCTCAGCTCTGGTCCAAATGCCCAGAGATGAGGCTGGCTTAACGAATCGCCCATCTCTAGAAGAGACAGGTAGAGGCCTGCAACCATGTGGCGTAAGAGGGGCTTCTGGGCTCCAGGCTGGCCCTGGGTGGATGCCTTACCTTTTTTAAAAATTTTTAATTTTTATTATTATTTTTTTAAGTTGGTTCCCCTCCCAGCGTGGAGCCCAATGTGGGGCTCAAACTCACAACTCTGAGAATACGACCGGAGCTGAGATCAAGAGTTGGATGCCTAACTGAATGAGCCGCCCAGGTGCCCCGTGTGTGGATGTAGTTTGGTCCTCATGGTAAGCCTCTGAGCTGGGGCCTGTTAGCCCCATTTTACAGAAGGATCAAGTGGGCCCAAAGTCACACACTCCCCGAGGGTGGCAGGGAGGGGTTAGGACCACGGGGCCAAACAGCTCATGATGTGAGAGAACAGGATGGGTGCCGAATTGCATCTACATGGCACATGGCCCTCCACCTGAGGCTGGAAGAATGCTGGGGAGAGTGGAGATGGGAGGGTGCAGACCAGCCCCAAGAGGGGTCTAGCCTCAACCCCAAGGGGATGGATGGGAGGAAAGACTGAGTAGGCTGCAGATGGTGGGTTGGGTGGCAGGGCGTCTAGGAGAGAGAAGGGGCCCGAGGAGAAGGTTTGGGGTGGAGGTCATGGGTCCACAGTGGCATCTCTGAGGCACGTTTCCATTCCCCCTTTCAGCCAGGGCCCAGTGGCGTAGAATGGTTCAGTTTGGAGGGAAGAGAAAATCCGCAGTATGCAGTTAAAGCACCAGGTTCATGTGGGAGAGAGGGGAAACCGAGGCCACGGAGAAAGAGTCTGTCTTGGCCTTCATTCCCTCCCTACGTCCCTAGGGATCCGATATTGCTACCGTCTTATTCAGGTCCATTCTGGGTGGATGATTTTGCTCTGGCTGCCAGGACAAAGCCCCCGGGTCTGGGTGTTCAGAAACAGCAGAAATATGTTTCCTTTGTTTAAAGATTTTATTTTTAAGTACTCCACCCAGCATGGGGCTCGAACCTACAACCCCGAGATCTCAGGAGTCACCCACCCCACTGGCTGAGCCAGCAGGCACCCCTAAAAAAATGTTTGATGGTGTTATACGTATATGTAGGTGCATTTTAAGTAAAACGGTTTTATTATTAAATAAAGTTACTTCCTCGTGGTTCGTTCTGGAGGCAAGGAGCCCAAGATCAAGGTGTTGGCGGGGCTGGTTCTTTCGGAGGTGTCCAGCCCTGGCTTGCGGATGGCCACCTTCTCCCTGTGTCCTCACACGGTCTTCCTTCTGTGCGCATCTGTGTCCTATTTTCCCCTTTCTGTAAGGACATCATTGGATTAGGGCCCACCCTAATGGCCTCATTTTATCTCCATCACCTCTTCAGAGGCCCTCCCTCCAAATACAGTCACATCCCAAGGCCCTGTGGGTTAGAGCTGTGTGACACATGCATTTTGGAGGGGGCGCGCAGTACCGTCTGTTCCCCTGGGTAAGCCCGCTGGGCTTCAGCTTAGGTGGCGCTGGCTCCCGTGGGCTCTGTCCAGCACCCGCAGTTAGGGATCCAGGATTCTTTGGTGGATGGGGCTGGCTTGGGGCCCTGGTGGGAGGATGAGGAGCTATCCATCAGGGGCTCAGGCCTGGCGAGGGGCCCCATGGACATCCCTAGAGGCTGGCCACATGAGCTACAGCCAGCACAGGAGCAGGAGAGGGGATCCAGGAGCAGCGAGGAGGGGGAGGCACATCTTCCCAGAGCAGCCCTCCTACCCCCAGGAGCATGGGTTTTACTGGACTCACAATGAGGGAATCCCCACTGCACACGTGCTCCCCTTCCTTCTCTCTGTGCTGCCACACCGGGCCTTGCTCTGCCCAGACCCCCACCTACCTCCTTTCCCCTGGCCAACAGACCCCATCCCTTCCCCCCAGCAGTGCAGCCGACGTGTTTCCACAGACAGCATGGTGCCGCGATGAGAACCGTGCTGTGACCCCTGGCAGGCGCCACGTGAGCCCTGCTCTCCCAGTCGCTGTGACTCCCTGCGGGATGGGCTGAGTCTCGTCACCATCAGTGCCCAGCAGAGGACCTGGCAGCCAGTGGGCATCAGAGGTTTGTTGGCTGAAGGAGCAAGAAGCAGGCCCTTCCCGGGAGGCCAGCAGCACTAAGACCCCAGCCCGGGTTTGTCCCATTCTGGCACAACCTGCTCCTGTCGCCCCTGCCAGTGAATCAGGCCACCCCACTCCTGCCTCAGCCCAGTGACCACACAGCTGACCCCAGGAGTGTCGCCCATACGGCTGTTGGAGGGGGGTGCTCCAACCCCAACTCACCCCTTCTCCTGTCCCAGGTCCTGTCTCCTGCTGCCCCATGCTTTGTGGAGGAGCTAGCGTAGGCCCTGCCCAGTGACCAGTGTCCTGTGTCCTTTGCACACCATCCGCCTCACCTTCCCCGTGCGTGCAGGGACCCAGGGGCCAGAGTGGTCAGCCTGGGGTGGGGCGGGGTGGAGTCAGGTGGGGTCAGGTGGGGTGAGGAGAAGCAGGGCGGCTCTTCAGCCATCTTCCTGGGTCTTCACATTCCCCAGGGAGGAGTGTTCAACCCACCCAAGGGCACCCAGGGCAGGCCAAGGGTCAGGAGGAACTGAAAGCTGCTTTTCCTAAGAAAGGCGGGACTGGCATGAAAGGCCAAAAGTCACTGAGCGGAAACCCTCCAAGGGGGTGCAGGGGGAGCCCCTGTGGGTTTGGAGAGGACAGGAAGCAGCTGTTGGTAGCTGTGCTATAAGCGGGGCTTCTCTCTCTCTCTCTCTCCCTCTTCCTCTCCCTCCCACACTGACCTCTGGGCGGGAGGAATCTTCATGCTGGTAGGGGTGGCATCTCTAGCCATCTCTCCTCTCCTTCTCTCCTTCCCTGCTGTGACAACCAGTTCTCTCTCCAGTCACTGCCAGGTGTCCCCTGGCGGCAAAATCGCCCAGGTGAGAATCCCCCGTTTGACAGAACCAGGCCTGGAAAGGGGCCTCCTTTGCCTGGGTTCTGAGGCTGATGTTAAGGTCAGGGACTCCGGGAGCCTGCTGTTTGATGTGCCCTGTCCCAGGGGCGTGGAATTCTCCCCCTCCCCCGTCCCCACTCCTCATTTTCCAGAACTGGGTCCACGTGTCACTTCCCCTAAGAAGTATTCCGTGGGTGCTGTGGCAGGCAGAATCATTCTCCCCCGCTCCAGGTGTCCTCATCTCCCGAATCTGAGAATATGTCACCTTCCTTAGTGGAAGGGACTTGGCAGATGTGATTAAGTTAAGGCTCTGGAGATGGAAGATGATCCTGCGTGGTCCTGCTGGCCCCACGTCGTACAAGTGTCCTTAGGACAGGGAGGCAGGAGGGTCCGAGCCAGAGAGGGAAAGTGACAGCAGAAGTCGGACACCAGGAGGGACTGGAACGTGCTCCAGCTGCTGGCTTTGCGGGGGGAGGAAGGCGGTGCAGCAGGGAGTGTGGGCCACTCTGGAAGCTGGAAGAGGTGAAGACACAGAGCCCACAGAGCCTCCAGAAGGATCTTGGCCTGGCCAGTAGCTTGATGGTAGGACTTCTGCCTTCTAGAACTGAAAGATCAGAAATTCATATTGTTTCAAGCCACTGTGCTTGGGGTAATTTGTTACCATGGCTTCAGGGAACTGAGGACAGGCGTGCTGGAGTCCGAGTCGGGGCTGGGGCACTGGGCGGTCGGGCTGGCCTCCGTCCCTCTTGTGGCATGAGCTACGCTGTGCCACAGGCCTGCTGTCTCTCCCACTAGTACTGAGGACTCTGTATGAAGGTTGGGGGTCAGGCCTTGGGTGGACCAGACGTTCTGAGTCTGAGAACACCACGATGAAGCAGAGGGACCACTTTTCTCCCTCCACACCCCCAAGAGTCACATATAAAAAGACCAAAAAGTCCCAGTCTTTGCTCCATGTTGCAGACTTGGAAAGACTTCTCACGTTCTTCAGGGTGTCCTGGGCCCAGTTCTTTTTGTCCCTGCCCCCAGGAGGAGACATCTTGGATTTTTTTAGCCAACGTTAAAAGGAAACTGAAGTTTACGTTCAGAAGTTCACAGTTAAGACACGTGGCCCATGAGGCACCTCCAGCCTCTTTATCAGCAGCAAAAATACCAAGCCGGTGTGGTTGTGCGGCCGCACCCTGAGCCCAGAGAGAGGGACCAGGAACAGAACCGTGAGAAAATGCTCTTGTCTCAGAGATGACGGAAAGGAGGGGGAAAGGACCCAGAGTGGATGCGTCTCCAAAGCCGAAGCAGGCGGGAGCCCTAGGGGAGCCCCCAGGGGCCTGCGGGCCTCAGAGGCAGCTGTCAGGATCCCGGTAGGCCAGAGAAGGAGGTGACAGGGACAGTCGGCAGGAGGGGTCAGGGAGGCCAGGTTTCTTGGTGTCGGGGAGACCGGAGAGGCATCCTTGGCTTTTGGCCGCAAGAACAGGCAAGAGGGGAGAACGGGTGGTGGGAGGAGAGGTGAGGAATGTGTCCACCGTGGGTTTTATTTTCTATACTCTGATGCTTTGAGTTCTTGGGGCCTTGCTGATGTGGGAAGGACTGCCCCTCGCAGGGCTCGCTGATCATTAGAGACGCACACACCTCGCCTGCCACCGCTCCTGCTCTGACCACTGTTAGGCTGTCACACTCCAGGTGGCAGTGTCTCCCTGCTCTGATGTCCCCAGGGCCCCGGGTGGCAGTGTCCCCCTGCCCTGATGTCCCCAGGGCCCAAGGCCAGACAACCAGGCGGGCTCCTCTCCCCCAGAGCCGCAGAGATGATTCAAACCAGCCAGCTGTGAGCCTGCTGACCCTGCCTTCCATCCCATAGAAACCACAGAAGGCTCCCGCCCACATCTCCGCCTTGCTCCCTTGCGTGGCCCCTCATGTTGTGCCATACCCCCTCCTCCTGGGATCTGAGAGTAACAGACTGTCTCCTGCTCTCTTAGCCTCACTATACCTGAATAATAATAAAACCTACATTTTAAAACCCCAAGGGACAGATCTGTCACTGGGGATGGGCAGAAAGGAGAAAATGGGGTACCTCCCCTTGTCTGGCTGATACTGGAGGAGGGGCGACTGCTTGCTCAGCTCGCAGCCCACAGGAGGTGACCCTCAGGCCCTGTCATCCGCACTCGGCAGTCACAGGACTCCCCGTCAGCTGTGCACCTGAGCCGGCACATCTTAACCTTCTTTGGGTCCCACTCCAGGAGCCCCACGAGGTAGCTGGCCTTGCCGGGAGGCCCAGGCCCTGCCCCCATGCTGCCTGGCACTGACTGGCACCCGCAGCCCAGGAAGAAGCTGCCTCGCCTCCAGATACGGCCCCGCCCCCACCACCTAAACACGCACCTGGTGACCTGCCCCCAGCACGGCTCCAGTGTCCAGAGTCAGCTGGGGGAGAGCCGCACACGGGCTGAGCGCCCTGCCCCCCAGCCTCCCAGCCCCGATGCCCTGCTGCTGCTAACTCGGGCACAGCCTGGGGCCCCTGTGGGGCTTTCAGACTCCTCAGCTTACCCATCCCTTCCTTTTATTCACAGAGGCACCTTGCAGCCAGTGGTTAGGAGGTGCCGGACTTCTGCAGTCAAGCAGGCCCGGCCTAGCTGCTCGGCCCTGACTCCCTGGGCACAGAACTGACCGGTCCCAGCCTCAGTTGTCCCATCAGTGCATATACGGTTCCTCGGGACGGGACCTGGCCTGTTGCAAGCAGAGTACAGTGGTGGCTGCATTCTTCGTTGCTACAGCTGCTAAGAGATGAAGGTCAAACAGGGTTGGTGGCTTAAACATGCGTGGGTACAGCAGCACAGCCTGGGGGGCAGGACGGAAACTTGGGTCCCCCAGTTCCTCAGCGGAGCAGTGGTTCCCCGTGGGGGTGGTGGAGCCAGGGATTTTTGTCTGGGGACCGTTGCAGGTGTAACGAGCAGGGAGCCATGCCAGTGGCACCTAGTGGGGGGAGGGCAGGGATACGGCCCTCGACAACACAGAAGTGTCTCACCCCAGCACGAGGACTGAGAAGCCCTGCCCTAGAATGTGAGCTGTGTCTTTCACTATGTATCCTCACATTCGGGAATGTGGCCTGGCAGGGAAGAGGCTCTCAGGAGTATTCGTGGTATTCACACCGTCCCAATCCACGAGGCCTGACACCTGCTCCCAGCACCCTTGGACCCTTCCGAGGCACCAGCTGCCACTGCAGTGCCCCCCAGCCACCACCCTCCTAAGCCACCCGCCATGGTGACAACCGTGTCCCCCTTGCAGGTGGGCTCAGACCACCACCAGGGCCTGGAGGCCACCGTCAACCCCCAGATCCACTTGGAACTCTGTGCCTCTGGCATCTACCCCTCCACTTCTTTCTGTCAGTTACCACCGGAACTACACAAAGCAGCCATTGACTAAGATGGCCGAGTCCTTCCTGTAACTACATTCAACGAGAGGGTGAAATCCATCAAAGACTTCGACGATCACTAACTGGCTTGGACAAAACGGGACCCCAGAACGCCTGCATGGCAGAGTTTCTTCTTGACAGGACACCGAGGGAGGGCGATGACTGCTGAGCCTTCAGCGGGCTTCCCCGCAGCCATGAGTGACAGCCACACATGCTGTTCATTCCGTTCCCTCTTCTCTTAGTTGTGTCCACTTCACTTCGTTCACTTGTACCGTTCCTTCAAATAGAGCAATTTGGTATCTCCTCCCCTGTTCCCAAGGAATTGTGTGCACCTGTTTTGACCTGTCTGGGGGTTCCCTGAATGAATGATGTGAGGTACTGGCTTCTGTCTTGCCCATGCTGTAACTCTTGAAGCAGGGAGGGACTATGCAGAGGGCATTGCTTGAGTACAGATGAAAGGCAAATGAGCAAAGTGCTGCCACGTTGGGGAAAAGATTGCAGTTGGGACAAACAAGAGACATGTTGAAAGCCTGAGAGGAGGAGCTGGGGGAGGAGTCACTTGGGGGAATGAAGGCTTTGAAAAACCTCCCATGCCCCAGGAAGGATGCATGCTGAGAAAAATTTTAGAAGCCCCTAAATGTTCACCTCCAGCTGATCTCTAGGCTCACGCCAAGCAGGCAGTGAAGGCTAAGGCAGAGCTGTAAGCACCTGGCTTGGTGTTACAGGCGTGCCCCAACACAGAGTCAGTCTGCAAACACCGGGAAAGTACTTTGTCTCCTCTCCTCTTTCCTTCCTTCCTTCCATCCTGCCCTCTTCCTCTCTCTTCCTCCTCTTCCTCCTCCTCCTTCTCCTCCTTCTCCTCCTTGTCTCCATCTACCTTCAGGCCTTTAAGGAATGTCCAACAGCTGCTGATCAGAAGCTAGGGGAACTGACACTTCACAGACCACACGCAACAAGAAATACAGTTTAAAAAACTATTCTAGGGAAGTCATTCAGACAACTGCAACCCACAGCAAACAACAACAAACCCAGAGGGGGACAAATCTGATTTATAGAATTACTACATTGTAGTATTCAAATTGCCTAATTTTCAACAACAAAAATGAAGCATGCCAAGAAAGAAGAGTGTGGCCCCTTGGCAAGAAGATGAGAAACTAACAAGTGATCCCTAAGAATACATACATTAGACTTGAAAAAGACTTTAAATCATCTGTGTTAAATATATTCAAAATCTAAGGGGAACCATAGACAACTAGGGGGAATCAGAAGAATGATTCCTCATCAAATAGTATCAATAAGAAAGAGAAATTATAAGAAAGAAAAAATAGAAATTCTGGAGCTAGAAAGTAAAATTTCTCTGGAGCATTTCAACAGAAGATTTCAGTGGCCAAAAGAAGGAACCACTGAACTTGAAAGTTGGTCAATTGAAATTATCCAGTTTGAGGAGCCAAAAGAAGAAAGAATGAAGAAAAATAAACAGGACCCCAGACCACTTTGGGACACCAGGAAGTGTATAAACAAGGGTATAATGGGCATCCCAGAGGCAGGGGGGAAAAAAAAAGAGAGAGCGTGAAACTGTTCAAAGAAACAGTGGCTGATTACTTACCAAATTTAGTAACAATCATGAATCTGTACCTGCAAGAAGCTTGACAAATTCCAAGCAGAAAAAAAAACAAAACAAAACCCAGAGATCTATGGCAAGACATTATAATTAAATTATTGAAATATTAAAGACCAAGAGGGGTTCCTGGATGGTACAGTCAGTGAAGCATCTGACTCTTGGTTTTGACTCAGGTCATGATCTTGGGGTCATGAGATTGCACTCAGCTCAGACTTGACTTTCTCCCTCTGCTTGACTTTCTTTCTCTGCCCCTCCCCCGTAAAGTAAATAAAGAAAAAGGACCAAGCGAACCTTTAAACCAGCAAGAGAGAAGTGACTCATTACATACAAGGGATCGCGAATAACACAGCTGATTTCTCATATATCGCGGAGCCCATTGAACAGCGAAAGTCATTTAAAGTGATGAAAGGAAAAAACCTGTCAACCAAGCATTCTGTATCTGGTAAAACTCTCCTTCAGAAAGGAAAGAGAAACTAAGATACTCCCAGATAAACAGAAGTTAAGAAACTTCGTAGCTAGTATAGCTACCCTACAAAAAAATCATAAAAAGAGTCCTTCTGAGTGAAATGAACACTCGATAGCAACTAGAAGCCACAGGGAGAAATAACACTGGAAAGGTAACCACATAAGTGAATATAAAAGCCAGTATTATTGTATTCTTGGTTTGCAACTCCTTTTCTTGCCCATATATGATTTAAGAAACAAGAGCATAAAACAATTATAAAGTTATGTTAATGGGAATCTAATGTATCAAGATGTATTTGTGACAGTAACAATACAAAGGGGAAGAGATGCAGCTGAATATGAGCAGAATTTTGTATACTGTTGAAAATAAGCTGTATTAATTCGAACTGGGTTGTCACAAGTTCAGGACACTAACAGTCACCCCAGGTAAATAGGAATAACGGAACATATACAGAAAACAAAATAAGGGAATCAAAGTGGTACACTATAAAAAATCAATGAAACACAAGAGAAAATTGTAATGAACAAATTAAGAAACAAAATAGGCATAAGGCACGCCTGTAAAACAAATAATAAAATAGCAGAAGTAAGTCCTTTCTTATCAGTAATTACTTTAAAGATAAGTAGATTAAACTCTCCAAAGAAAAGGCAGACAGGACAGAAGAGATAAGAGATAGATCCTCATGTATGCTTTCCACAAGAGATTTTTAGATCCATTTTAGATCCAAAGACACAAATAGATTGAAATGAAAGAGAGGGGAAAAGAAGTTCCATGTAAATAGTAATTAAAAGAGAGCTGGGATATCTATACTAACATCACACAAAATAGACTTTATGTCAAAAACTGTTATGAGAAACAAGAACATTACCTGCTGATAAAAGGTCAATCTATGAAGAAGATAAAAAAATTACAAACCTACACCTACCAGGGCACCTGGCCAGCTCAGTAGGCAGAGCATGTGACTCTTGATCTCAGGGTTATGGGTTCGAGCCCCACGTGGGGTAGTAGAGATTGCTTAACATTTTTAAAAATCTTTTAAAAAAGATTTAAAGTATAAACATAGATGTACCAAACTATAGAGCCCCAAGAAATATGAATCAAACATGGGCAGAATTGAAGAGATAGACCCTTTTACAGTAGTAGCTGGTGACTGCAACACTCCCATTTTCAACAATAGTTGTAACGAGACCTACTCAATAATTGGGAATCCTCCAGCAAGCAATAGCAGAACACACCTTCTTTTCAAATGCACGTAACACATCCTCCAGTATAGACCATAGGTCAGGCCACAAAACAAGTCCATTGAATTTTAAAAGGTCAAAATCATACAAACTCTCCTCTCTGACCACAACAGAATGAAGCTAGAAATGAATGATGGACGGAAAACTGGAAAATTCTCCAGTATTTGGAATTTAAACTTCACTCTATTTTTAAAATTCCAGTTAACATACAGTGTTCTATTAATTGCAGGTGTACAATCTAGTGATTCAACACTTCTATACATTACTCAGTGCTCCTCGTGGTAAGTGTAATCTTAATCTCTTCATGTATTCTACCCATCCCCCACCCTCCTCCCCTCTGGTAACCATCTCTTTGTTCTCTGTAGCTAGCGATCTGTTTCTTGTCTCTTTTCCTCTGTTCATTTATCGTGGTGCTTAAATGCCACATGAGTGAAATCATATGGTATTTGTCTTTCTCTGACTTACTTCACTTAGCATTATACTCTTCAGCTCTATCCATGTTGTTGCAAATGGCAAGATTTCATTTTCTTTTATGGCTGAGTAATATACCATTGCATACATACCACGTCATCTTTATCCATTCATCTATCGGTGGACAGTTGGACTCTTTCCATAATTTGGCGATTTTAAGTAGTGCTGCAGTAGACATAGGGGTGCATAAATCCTTTCAAATTAGTGTTTTTGTAATCTTTGGGTAAATACCCAAAAGATCACATGGTAGTTCTATTTTTAATTTTTTGAGGATCCTTTTATTTTTTAAAGATTTTATTAATTTAATTGAGAGAGTGAGTGAGAGATAGCATGAGAGGGGAGAAGGTCGGAGGGAGAAGCAGACTCCCCGTGGAGCTGGGAGCCCGATGTGGGACTCGATCTCGGGACTCCAGGATCATGACCTGAGTTGCAGGCAGTGGCTTAACCACTGAGCCACCCAGGCACCCTTCGAGGATCCTTCTTACTGTTTTCTACAGTGGCTGCACCATTTTGCTTTCCCACCAACAGAGCACGAGGGTTCCTTTTTCTCTGCAACCTCACCAACACCTGTTGTTTCTTGTGTTTTTGATTCTAGCCATTCTGACAGGTGTGAGGTGATATCTCATTGTTGTTTTGTTTTGCATTTTCCTGATGATGAATGATATTGAGCATCTTTTCATGTGTCTGTTGGCTATCTGGATGCCTTAAACAACACACTCTTAAAGACCAGTGAGCCAGAGAAGAAATCACAAGGGAAATTATAACCTATTTTGAGATGAATGAAAACAAAAACACAAGACGTATGGAGTGCAGCAGTAACTGCTCAGAGAGGTGTATAGCTCTAAGTGCCTGTGTGAAAAAAGAAGAAAGATCTTGGGGCATCTGGGTGTCTCAGTTGGTTAAACATCTGGCCTTTGGCTCAGGTCATGATCCTAGAGTCCTGGGATTGAGTCCCACATTGGGCTCCCTGCTCAGTGGAGAGCCTGCTTCTCCCTCTGCCTGCTGCTCCCCCTGCTTGTGCTCTCTCTCTCTCTCTCTCTGTCAAATAAGTATAATCTTTAAAAAATAATAAAGACCTTAAATCAGTAACTTTACTTTATATCTTAAGGAACTAGACAAAGAAGAGTAAAATAACTCCAAAGCTAGCAGAAAGAAGGAAATAATAAAGATTATAGTGGAGATAAGTGGAATAGAGAATACAAAAACAACAGAGAAAGCCAGCAAAACCAATAGTTGGTTTTATGGTAAAACTGACAAACTACCAAGACTAAGGACAAAAGAGAAAATAACTAAAATCAGAAATGAAAGTGGGGACAAAACTCTGGACTTCAGAGATGTAAAAGTTTCTAAGACAATACTATGAACAGTTAAATGCCAACAAATTAGATAGCCTGAGTGCAATGAATAAATTCATAGAAACAAACTACCGAAACTGATTTAAGAAGAAATAGAAAATTTGACCAGTTCAATGTGCTACCCTAAGGAGTTGACTTTCTTCCCCACTAAGCCGGCAGTTTTTCAAACTTTTCAGAGGCCTAAGGGTTCCCACATATCTGGGGCAAACAGGGATGGGGTGCTCTTAGGACCCTCACCCCTGGTTGAACCACAGAGCTCTATTTCATCTGTTTTGTTCTTGGTTTGTGAAGGGGTGTGCACAGCATTTCTTAAAGAGTCGGGCCCTGTGGACTTGACCAAGCGAACCTTGTGAAGAAGAAAATCTGGCCCCGTGGAGGTGTCAGGACTCAGTAGCTGAGCGAGGGGATGTGCCAGGCTGGGTCTGCTCGGAGGGAGGATTATGCAGCTGTAGTAGCAAGAGGGAGCTATGGGTTCTGACAAGTCTTGCCTGGCTGGTCCAGTTCCCATCATGGTAGCCCTTGTCTCCTCTTTGATTGGCTGTTCAGTGTCCCCTGCAATTCCATATGCATTTTAGAGTCCCTTCTTCCATTTCTGCAAAAATGGTCATTGGTATTTTGATAGGGATTGCACTGAATCTATAGACTACATTGGGGAGTACTGCCATTATAACTATGTCAAGCCTTTCATAAACATGGAGATGTCTTTCCATGTACTTAGGTTTTCTTTAATTTCTTTTTTTTTTTTTTTAAGATTTTTTTTATTTATTTGACAGAGAGAAACACAGCCAGAGAGGGAACACCAGCAGGGGGAGTGAGAGAGGGAGAAGCAGGCTTCCCACCCAGCAGGGAGCCCGATGCAGGGCTCGATCCGGAGTCTCCGGGATCATGACCTGAGCCGAAGGCAGTCGCTCAACCAACTGAGCCACCCAGGCGCCCCAGGTTTTCTTTAATTTCTTAAACACGTTTTTCGGTTTTCAGTCATAAGTCTTGTACTTCCTTAGTTAAATTTATTCTTATGTATTTTATTCTTTTTGATGCTATTGTAAATGGAATTGTTTTTTTGAATTTCCTTGTCAATTGCTCATTGCTATTGTATAGAAATGTAACTGAATTTTTATGTTTTGAGCTTGTATTCTGCAACTCTGCTGGCTTTATTAGCTCTAATTGTGTGTGTGTGTTCTTTAGGATTTTCTCTCTCTATATGATCATGTTGTCGGTGAATATAGCTTATTTCTTTCCAATTTGATTGTCTTTTTTAATTTCCTTTTCTGGCTTAATTGCTCCAACGGCAGCCCTGAGCACAATGTCGAATGAAGTGATACCAGTGAGCATCTTTTTCTTGCTGCTGGTCTTAGGGGCACAGCTTTCAGTCTCTCAAGCACTGAGTATGGTGTTCAGGGCTGGTCTTTTGTGAATGTCCTTTATCATTTGCGATTGAGGATATTTCTCTCCATTCCAAGTGCTTTTATGTTGGATTTTGTCAATGCTTTTTCCAGCATCTGTTGAGAGGATTGTGTAGTTTTCCCTTTATTTTATTAATGTGTTATATTAAATTCATTTTCAAATATTAAACTATCCTTGCATTCCCAAGATAAATCTACTTGCTCATGGTTCATGATCCTTTTAATATGCTCCTGGATTTAGTTTGCTACTCTGGCATTGAGGATTTTTTGTCTTAAGATTTTGTTTATTTGAGAGAGAGAAAGAGAGAACATGAACATGAGCAGAAGGAGTTGTAGAGGGAGAAGCAGGCTTCCTGCTGAGCCCAACACTGGGCTCCATCCCAGGACCTGATCTGAAGGCAGACACCTAACCAACTGAACAGGTGCCCCTGGTGTTGAGGATTTAAATTTTTTTAATTTAAACGCAATTATCATATAGTGTGTTATTAGTTTCAGGGATATATGTTGAGGAATTTGTATATATATTCATCAAGAACATTGGTCTTTAGTTCTCTTGCAATGTCTTTGCCTGGCTTTGGTATCAGATTAATGTTGACCTGATAGAATAAAATAAGCTAGGATGTGTTTCCTCCTCTTCTGTTTTTTGGGAAGAGTTTGAGAAGGATTGGTGTTAATTCTTCTTATGATGTGTGGTTGAATTCACCAATGAAGCCATCTGGTCCTGAATTTTCTTTGTTTGGTGGTTTTTGATTGCAGATGCAATCACCTTACCTGTGATAACCCTTTCCAGATTTTCTGTTTCGTCCCGAGTCAGTTTGGGTAGTTTGTTTCTAGCAATTTACTAGCTTCGTTTAGATTATCTAATTAATTGGTGTACAATTGTTCATCATATTCTCTTCTAATCCTTTTTAAAAATTTCTGTAAGGGCAGTAGTTAATGCCCCCCATTTCTTAGAAAAATATTGGTTTATTTATTTTTAGTTGTACATTATTTATTATTATGTTAGTCACCATAAAATACATCAGTAGTTTTTAATGCAGTGATTCAAGATTATGTTCCACAAGTAAGTGAAACCGTATAATTGACTTTCTCTGCTTGACTTAATTCATTCAGCATAATGTCCTCCAGTCCCATCCAAGTTGATGCAAACATTGGGCATTCATCCTTTCTGATGGCCGAGTAGTATTCCATTGTATATATGGACCACATCTTTATCCTTCAATCCGTTGAAGGGCATCTTGGCTCTTTCCACAGTTTGGCTGTTGTGGACATTGCTGCTATGACCACTGGGATACACGTGGCCCTTCTTTTCACTACATCTGTATCTTTGGGGTAAATACCCAGTAGTGCAATTGCCAGGTCATAGAGTAGCTCTGTTTTTAATTTTTTAATTAAAACTCCACACTGTTTCCAAAGTGGCTGCACCAACTTGCATTCCCTCCAACAGTGTAAGAGGGTTCCCCTTTCTCCATATCCTCTCCAACATTTGTTGTTTCCTGTCTTGTTAATCTTTGCCATTCTAACTAGTGCAAGATGGTTTTGATTTGAATTCTCAGTGTGGTTTTGATTGGAATTTCCCTATGGTTAATGATGAACATTTTTTCATGTGTCTGCTGGCCATTTGTATGTCTTCATTGGAGAAGTGTCTGTTCATGTCTTCTGCCCATTTTTTGACATGATTACCAGTTTTTTGGGTGTTGAATTTGTTTTTTTATAGATCTTGGATATCAGCCCTTTGTCTGTAGTGTCATTCGCAAATATCCTCTCCCATTCCGTGGGTTGCCTTTGTTTTGTTGACCATTTCCTTTGCTGTGCAGAAGCTTTTTATCTTGATGAAGTCCCAAAAGTTCATTTTTGCTTTTGTTTCCTTTGCCTTTGGAGACATGTCTTAAAAGAAGTTGCTGTGGCCAATGTCAAAGAGGTTACTGCCTATGTTCTCCTCTGAAATTTTGATGGATTCCTGTCTCACGTTAAGGTTTTTCATCCATTTTGAGTTTATTTTTGTATATGATATAAAAGAATGGTCGGGTTTTATTTTTCTATACATAGCTGTCCAATTTTCCCAGCATCATTTATTGAACAGACTTGACTGTCATTTTTCCACTGAATATTTTTTCCTGCTTTGTTGAAGATTTGACTATGGAGTTGAGGGTCCATATTTGGGCTCTGCATTCTGTTCCATTGGTCTGTGTGTCTGTTTTTGTGCCAGTACCATGCTATCTTGCTGATCACAGATTTGTAATAAAGCTTGAAATCAGGCAATGTGATACCCCCAGCTTTGTTTTTCTTTTTCAGCATTTCCTTAGTGATTGGGGTCCTTTCCGGTTCCATACAACTAATCAATCAATTAATTAATTAATTAATCTATTTATTTATTTATTTATTTATTTATATTTAGGTTCTCTAGCCCCACGTGGAACTTGAACTCATGACGCTGAGATCAAGAGTTGCATACTCTACCGACTGAGCCAGCTAGGTGTCCCTGTCCGGTTTTCATTTCTGATTTTAGGTTCCCCCCCCCCTTTTCTGGTTCCCTGTTTTATGTCATATCAGCATTCCTCAAATGCTATTGTAAGCCCATTGTTAGAAAAATAAAACTAAAATATCTCTGTGACAGTAGGGAGTAAATCTGTCTTGTCACTGTGTTGTAACTAACAAACCCGGCACATAGCAGTTCTCAGTAAATATTTCCTGAATTATTTCTTGCTGGTGGAGAGCACGAAAGGGACTAGAAAGGGCCTTCGCCACAGCGCTCATGGGAAGACAAGCTGTTACTCTTGCGTATTCTCTTGCCTGGGCTGACGTCCCCACACTGTATCTTCTGCATGACCTTGGCAGAGCTCAGGCACGGGGTTGACTACAGCCTTCCCCCCGCTAAATCCCTCAGCAGCTCCCCAGTGCCCTTTCAATGAAGGTCACTCTTCTTGGCTCAGTATGGGAGGCCCGAATAGACTGTCCGCTCCCACCTCATCTTCTGCTACCCACCCCATCCCCCATGCCAGCTGTCCTGCACTTGGCAGGTGTCCTGCTCTGTCTGAACTCTAACACCTGCTTGCCCTCCAGGTCTCCATTCAGTAGCCATTCTCTCTGGAGCACTGGTGGGGTGCCCTCGGCATCCCCATAGCCTGCATGTGGACGTTCCTCTAGAATGTGGACTATGGTCCCCCCACCGACTGGGAGCCTTACATGGGGAGTGGTATACGTCTATTCTCTGCGCTCTGTCTCCAGGTCTCTGCATATCACTTGGCATCTGGTTTAAAATTTACATTTTGTTCTTTTTCAGATAGGGTGAGGCCAACAGATCAGGAGATGATGGCCATTAAAAAAATAGATTGCTGGGACACCAGGGTGGCTCTGTCAGTTAAGCGTCTGACTTTTGATTTTGGCTCAGGTGATCTTGAGGTCGAGGGATTGAGTCCTGTGTCAGGCTCCATGCTCAATGTGGAGTCTGCTTGAGATTCTCTCTCTCCCTCTCCCTGCTCATGCATGCGTGCATGCTCTCTCTCTCTTACTTAAAAAGAAAAATGTTGCTACTCACACATCTCAAGAGGAGGGAGCATACCATGCCACGTAGGGCCACAGACGGAAGCACAAGAGTTGGTCAGGAGGCAGAGGGAGTGAGGGGAAAATGTGGTTTGAGCCTGTACTCTGGGTTCCCTCGGAGGGCATGGGTGAGGGCGCACCTGCAGGCTCAGGACTGGCTGGTTTGCATGATCCCAGCGGGCTCTAGGGTATAGGGACTGTGCCTTAGTTGTCCTTAGTTGATCCCACCTGGCTCTGGGGTGATCAGGGCAGGGGACATTGGCCCTGAGTGAGGGGGCCAGAAAGGAGGGGGCTCAGGTGTGGGCTCTGGATGGGCTGGTTTGTATATGGAAGACTCAGTCAGGAGGCATTTAGGATCTCTAGGAATCTGCTCACCTTGGGATGGGCGGTCCTTCCACGATCAGGGAGGCCCTGGCTATCGAAACATCATCATAAAAAAGACGTGCTTGGAGCACAGAGGACTTTTAGCGCCGTGAAATACCCTGATACCAAAAAGATGGATGCGTGCCATTATACATTTGTACAAATGCCTGGAACACACGGCACCGGGAGTGGACCCTGATGTAAACTATGGACTTTGGATGATAGCGATGTACTGTCCGGGGCTCCAGGGCGGGATGTTGATAACGAAGGAGACTATCCATGCGTGGGGCAAAGGGTAAGTGGGTAAGTGGGAAATCTCTGCACCTTCCCCTTGGTACCATGGTGAAAATTAAACTGCTCTTTAAAAAAAAGTATTACTAAAGAACAGGAATGAAAAAAGAATCAGTATAAAGTTGTGAACTGACAGCTCTCTGCGGCTAGAGCTGCTTGGCCCCCTGCAGTAGCCACTGGCCACCACATGTGGCTGTTCTGCACTTGAAACGTGCTGCAGACGTCCCGTCAAGATTTACCGTGCCAAAGAAAGGGGGGCATGTCTCATCAGCCATTCTCTGATCACATGTGGAAATGATAATATTTTTATAGATAGGGTTAAATAAAATACAGAATTAAAAAAAATTTTAAAGACATGTTTTTCTTTAAAAAAAAAAAAGATTTATTTATTTACTAGCACGAGCAGGACGGGGAGCGGTAGAGGGAGAAGTGGGCTCCCAGGTGAACAGGGAGCCTGATGTGGGACTCGATCCCAGGACTCCGGGATCAGGACCCCAGCCGCAGGTAGACGATTAACCAACCAGGTCAGAGCTGAGCTTGGGCAGACAGCGTAACCTATCTGAGCTTTAGTTGACTACGTTCTCCCTGTGAAATGGGGATGAATATTAATCCTACAGGGTTGTTATCCTCTCAGGCCACTCTCTTTGGAGGAGCCCAAGCTGTCCCCAGCATCTTCCTGTCACACCAGGATTTGTGGCCGTGATCCTAATCTCAAGGCATCTTGCTTCATATTTGCTGTGTGTCTTGTCTTTTCTACCCTGGGACCATCTGTCTCCTTCACTGCTTTCCCCTGGCACTGAGCCCAGGGCCTGGCACACAGTAGGCACTTGCTAAGTGTTTGCTGAATGAACAAGGTAACAAATGGCCCCCAACAGATGTTCAGTCGGGATCGGTGACATCACTGTCGTCTTTCATGCCTGGGGCACATCTGCTTACTCATTGCCATCACCCCGGGGCCTGGCAAATGGCTGGCATGGAAGATTTGCCCAGAAAACCCATGTGGAAGGGGTGAATGGAGCTCAGCAACTTCACAGAGGGTCTCCTAGAGGGTCCCATTGACCCCTCTCCTCAGAGCCCACCGTCCTTCCTCCCCACACCACTCCTGCCTCCGCCCCAGCCTGGCAGGCCCGACAGTAGGCCCCCTTCCTAGCGGGGGCAGTCCAGCTGGCCTGTGCCCCACCCAGACGGTCACCGCGGCTACTCCACGGGACACAGAGTCCACTGGTCAGCCTGGGGAGGGAAGCCCCTCAAAGCCGGCTTTCCAGGAGGCAGCAAGGCCAACCCCATCAGGAACACAGTGAAAGGGGTCACACAGAGACCGTCTATAAATGAAGTCCCTGAAATTCAGGCCAGAGGCTTGCAAGGCATCCTGGAAAAACAGCTTTTCCTCCCTTCCTCCAGTTGCCTGATAACCACTGAGCATCTGGGCCAGACCAGAGGCAGCTAGACACAACAGGAGTCCAGGCCCAGCAGACAGGGGTTGGTGCGCTCCTTTGGACAACACAACTAGCTGCTGCTTTCCAAGGCCACCTGAGCAGGGACCTGGGGGCCCCAGAGGTTAAGAGAGCTGTATGCAGCACAGGGAAGGGGGGACTGCAGAGGACCCCACTTCAGCTGGTGGCACTTCCCCCAGAGCCCCTGTGCCTTTCTGATGACCCTCAGAGCCTCCCTGACCCTCTGTCTCCTCCTCTGCAAAGTTGACTTTGAACACTGAACACCTGGGAGGTTCTCCAGCAGAGAAATGAGAGTGAGCTGGCCCCCAGAGGAACCCACTCCAAAGAAAGTGGTTCCCCATCACATAGCCCATCCTCCCCCACCGCATTCTGCAGTGGACCATCTGTGTGCACTCACTAGTGGTTCCCTCCAAGAGCTGAGCTAGGCTCATGGAAAGAAGGCCTTTGCCGCCTCTTCCAACCCATAGGCCCTGGGAATGTGGTCAGACCCTCAGCTTGGCTCAGTGCTTCAGCCTGGAGACCACCCCCCAACAGTCCCCATCATCAGGACTGGTGACCAGGAGGCAGGAGGAGGCTTCTGCATATCCCACCCCCACCAGCTGCCCTCATTTCACACATGCAGGAGAAGAGGGTGGCCCTCCTCAAGCAGCTGTAGGAAGAAAAGAGGCCTCCCCTTTCCCAGGTCAGCCCTGGCCGTGAGGATCTGGCTGTCACACTCAGCAGCTACGGTGCTCAGAACTCCCAGGTTTTCATTCAGGCTCTGAGCTTGTCCTCCTCCCTGACACCTGTGCAGGGGTGGGGATGCGGGGGGAGATATTGCCAATCCCTGCCAGCCTGGCGCCCAGGTGCCTCAGACACCCTCCTCTCTGTTAAGGCTGCGGGTGGGACAAACCGTAAGGGGCAGGGTGGGGAGGTGGGCTCGTTCAGGGGGGACTTCGGGGTCACGCCAAGTCTTGGCGGCTGCCGGCGGCGGGACAGGCAGGTGCAGCAGACCAGAGGCCAGCCACGCCGCGTCCCCACGCCCCCAGCCACGCGGAGCCGCGTCCCGCACCCCTCCCCCATGCAGAGCAAGAGGTCGAGGAAACTGCAGTCGCACGCGGGCCCCCTGGGAGGCCACAGCCACTGCCGCCCGACCGCAAGGCGCGGGACCCCACTGTGGCTGAGCCTCCGGGGCGGGACGGGGCAGGGCTTGTAAGCTCCGCCCCAGCCTAGGCCCCTCCCCGCGCCAAAGCCCCGCCCCCCGCAGAGGGTCCCCGCCGGGGGCTCCCGATGGGACCGGGAGATGAAAAAGGAGTACCAGCGGGATAAATACCTGGGGTGGTCTATAGCTAAGAATGCGGGGGTTAACAAGTTAAAAGTTCAAAGCAATCAGCGGTGAGGTCTCTGCAGCGGCCCCTTCCCGCTCCGACAGCCCACTCCCGCCACTGGCGCCTCTCACCGGAGAGCCCTGCCCAGCCAGGGGAAGGGAAAAGATGTCTTCTAGACGGGTTTTGCTTTGCTTCGTACCACCGCGGTACCTGGGGACCCAGGCATTTCTTCCCAAGCTAGAGCATTTCTTTGTTCTGGTGGTTGTTAATGGCATTTTCCCCAGATAATATTCGAGAAAATTTACATACCTTACAGGGCACCCCAGGCTGGCTCAGTCAGGGGGGCCTGCGCCTCTTGATCTCAGGCTTGCGGATTCAAGCTCCACGCTGGGTGGAGATTACGTAAAACTAAAGTCTTTAGGGGCCCCTGGCTGGCTTAGTAAGCTAAGCGACTGACTCTTGATTTCCACTCAGGTCATGATTTCAGGGTCTTGGAATTAGCCCCTAGTTGGGGCTCTGGTTTCAGCCAGAGCCTACTTGAGGATTCTCTCTCCCTCTCCTTCTGCCCCTCCCCCGGCTATGCATGTGCCTTCTCTCTCTCTCTCTCTCAAATAAGTCTTTACGACAGATAAAATAAAAAAAAAAAAAAAGAGAAAGTGTAAGGTTCATGTGTTTACTATATTCGCAGTTATGAACCCCTGTTCTCCCCTCCCAGCCCATGGCAGCAACTGATTTTATTTTCTGTTTCTATGGATTTACCTGTTCTCAAAACCAGGACATTTCTGCAGAACTGTAGGGCTTCCCATTGTGGGGAAGGAGAGAAAAGTGGGGTGAAGTCAGGGCCCCATGGGAACAGGTGGCTTGGGAGCAGGGAGCAAGGCAGAGGCTCTACGCAGCCCGAGGCCCATCTGCAGGAAGCCGGTGTAGCCCCTGATGTGCTGCAGGACACGGAATGCAGGGAGGAGAAAGCAGGGGCAGGGGTGACGACTGAGAGGTCTGGATGGGGGAGGAAGTCAAGGGGGCTCCCAAGGTAGCCAGCCCTCAAGTGGCCCCGGGCAGTCTGTGTCAGTCCGTCTCTGTGGTTCTGCCTCCAGAGAAGCCCAGGGCGGAGGCTGGGAAGGAGGGGGGATGGGGGAGGAGAGCAGGTGGCCGCAGGGTGGGGCTCCCTCTATAAAGGCCATGAGGTTTGTCAGCTTGCCGGGCAGGCAGTGTGGACACACCCCAGCAGGCACCAGCTCCTGGGTCCCCGCAGGTGTTGGTGAGTCCCGCCCCTGATCTGCCCCCCCACCCCCAATCTTGGCTGAGACCAGCCGCTGGGCCCACCAGCACCCCTGGCCTCTACTCTGTGCAGAAGGCCCTGGGGGTCGGACTGGAGATGGGGGTGTTCCCAGTGCCCGCTGCTGTGCATTTGGGTCCTCATCACCCCCACCTTTCCCATTATTCAAGACAGCCGGTTAGGAAGACGAGCCTACACTATGAACCTGTGGCTTCTGCTCTGCTTCATGGCCAGCTTGGTGGGCGCCTGGTCTAAGATCCACGCTCAAGGTAATGTCTTGGGCCATACCTACCCTGCCTCCCGGGAGCCCTCCTCTCCCCACCCATCCTTCCTGCTCTCCCCCATTTGCCCTTCCCCTTCTCCAGAAGCCTCCCTCTTCCATCTCCACCACTGAATTCTGACGGACCACTCCCGCCCCAGGGATGTAGAAACGTCTGGCATTTGTGAACCTCCCTGGGGGTGCAGGCCCCCCAGCCCCTCCTTCCAGAGCCCCTGTGATGCTTCTGCCATGGTCCGTGATCCAAGGCCTCCCTGCCAGGACTCTAACCGGCCCAGGGACTATGGGGCACAGAGGATGGCTCCCCGTGATGGCATAGCCAGGGACACACTGCAGTGATGTGACCCGACAGGAGTGAGCTCCCCCTCCCACAGGCTACCTGTGTGGTCTGAGAGTTACTACTCAGTCTTCATGAGCCTCAGTTTCTTCATTTGCAACTGGGGCTCTGAACTCCCGCTGCAGAGATAGGACACAAGAATCCAATGGGCTGATAGTTGCAAAACTCTTGGCCCAGTGCCTGGCAACAACAATGATAACCATTACTGTTATTAACGGAGAGTCCCTTCCCATTTCTCCCTCTGTTAGGCATCTGAGGATTTGGTGCATACCGTTTCCACCAAGAGCCTGGCCACTGTGTCCTGATCCCCAGGAAATAGGACAGGGCCCCGGGGGATGGAGCCTGAGCCCCAGCAGCTGGCTGAGCAGGGTCTCTGGCTTGGTCAAAGCCCCAGAGCCCCTCTCCCCACCACCTGCCCTGCCAGCCCCGCCTGCTCTTCACCAGGCTTGAGAGGCCCTAGCCCTGCAGACCTTACCTTTGCCCAGGATGGGGCTGGGCTTTCTTCCCATTGTCCTGCTGTTAGAGGCACAGCCTGGGGCCCTTTGATCCTGGGGGCAGAGTGGCCCCCAGCTTGCCTAGTACTGCAACCCAGGGTCCGTCCAGCTCCCCTGCCCCTTGCCTCTGGGGCCAAGGTCTGTTGATGCAGGAGAGCACTCAAGTCCTCCTCCTCCCCGATCCTTCCTACTACACTTGACCAGAACTCAGGTGTGGCATCTGGATGCAGGGGTCAGCAGAGGGAGGGGTCCCACAGGGCCCTGAAGGCTTCTCACTGTCCGTCTCATCAGGTCCCCCTGCTCATCCCCCCAGGCCCTGCCAGCACCAGCACTCCTCTTCCAAGTCCACCCCACTCCAGGTCCCTGCTCTTCCCCCTCCCAGCACAACTGACCTTTGGGTCTCCCCACCAGGCCTGGAGATTCCCGCGTCCCATTCTGCTCTGTATGCATGCGGCACCTAGAACTCGAAATGCCTTTTCCAACCAACCAGTAAACGAACAGAGAGCTCCTGGTTTCTGGCCTGCTGCCTGAGTGCTCACTGTGATGGGGACAGAAAGGCAGGGGCACTTGAGATGGCCCTAGGTGGGGAAGGGCCAGCCTGGAGCAGGAGCTGGGACGTCATTTGAGAAGGGCCTCAGCTGGGCGTGGGGGGCCCCGGCCCCTCCTCGGGGGGCTTCCCTCTGTGCCCCTTGCCCTCTACCCCAGAGCAGAAGTAGAAGGAGCTTTGGTCCCTCACCCACTGTATGGTCCTGGGCCCTTCCCAGCCCTGGACTGTGGACCCCCCCAACTCCTGCCAACCATCCCCATATCAGGGGCCAAAGGTGAGCTGAGCTGGCCTCTTTATCAGCTGGGCTGGGAGGGTTGCCATCTGTTTTGGGGGTGCCTGCGTCGGGGCAGCCCTTGCAGAGCACGCGTGCACACAGAGACTTGAACCTCCGGCCGGGCCTGCAGGTGTCTCTGAGGACTGCTGCCTGGACTACCACCGCTGCGTGCAACCGGGCTTGCTCCCGCTTATCCGACGTTACCGGCGCCAGGAAGTGAGCGGGAGCTGCAACCTGCCTGCTGTGATGTGAGTGGGCTCGCGGGAGGCAGGGGCGGGTGGGTCTCATACACAGCTTTGCTCCCTGCTCACACGCTAACCTGGTGACCTGCTCCCCACCCCCACAGATTCTTCTTCTCGAAAGACAAGATGCTGTGTGCGAACCCGCGGGACAGCTGGGTACAACCGATGATAGACGCCCTGGAGGCTGGGAACAACACCCTCTCAAGACACCACTGGAGACACTTTCACGGTGGGTGAGCCCCAGGCCCGGTGTCTAGAGGGCCTCCCCCTCCCTGCTAGGGAGCGGGGAGGGGATTGAAGTCCAGCATGCTGACAGCTGCCACTGCCCCAAAGAGGGCAGATTGCTGGTGAGTGGAGGCTGAGTGAATGAACAACTCTTTTAGCCCAGACTTTTCCCATTGCTAGAGATGGCAAACTCAAGCAGATGGGAAACTTCTCAGCTCAAGTAACTAGCCAACAGCTTCAGGCTTGGCTGGATCCAGGTGTTCAGAGGGCACTGTTGGAGCTCTTATCTCTTTCTTTCTCTCTTGCACAGCCCTCTCCTCTAAATGTAAGCATGGAAGCTCCAGAAAGTCCAAGCTCCCACTATCCAAGTTTAAGAAGCCCATCAGAAGCAACAAGAGGGAAACCTCCCTCCTGACAAAACCTAATGCAGGTAAGGGTTCCGATCATTTGACCCTCTCTCCACCCATCACCACTGCTGAGGGATGAGGGCTCACGATCAGCACAGACTGGGTGAGGGGACTACCTTCCAGGACCAAGGAGGCTGGCTCTGTGATCAGCCCTGCAGGTGACAGGTGGCTGTTTGCTATCCTGACCCAGCTGAGGGGGCTTCAGCAAGTACTGCAGTGAAATGGCCAAGAGCAGTAGGGCCCCCCGTTGTACTCCAGTCCCCGTCACCCCGGCCTCTCCAATGCCCCTGCAGGACCGTGAGCCCGCACATCTCCAGGGTTAGCCCAGCACAAGATGGGCTGGGCCTTTCTCCGCCGCAACGGTCACGAGGCTCCAGGTGCCCCAGCCTCCATGTCGTTTGGGCCAAATCTCCGTGTCCGTGCCTGAGCCTACAGCTGGCTCCCTCCTATCACCCCTGCCACATCCTGATCCTCAGGCAGCTGGAAGGAAGGCTGACTTTACTTCAAGCCCCCTTCGCCTGCTCCAGGAACCAGAGTCAGCGCTAAGCAATGGGCTTGTAGAGGATCATCAGAATACCTCGCCCCCCTGCAGCGTCTTGCCACCCACCCTGGGCCACCCCTGCCTGGGGCCCTCTGGGTCCTTGTAAAGCACCAACCAGTCCCTCCCAGGACACTTCTCCCAGGCCGTGCTTTTCTATGGTTTTTAAATAAATTTGTCTGTCACGTTTCATTATGGGGTGTGAGTTGCTGCCCCCGCCTGTGTTGAATCGCACATGACTGTCCCATCCCTGGATCTGCGCCAACAGTCCTCACCGCGGACGGCTCCTGCAGGACATGCTGGCTGCAGGCCCGGGGGCCCGTCCAGCTGGCGACCTGAGCTAACCGCTGGTTCTCTTGGACCCTCTCCTTGCCTCTAAAACGGGGCTCCAGTTCCGCTCAGATCCCTGGGCTGTAGTGAGACCAGCTCATGCGGAGGAGTCCTCTGCAAGGTCTGATGGGGATCCAGAGAAGCTCCTGGTAGGTCAGGGGAACCGGAGCCCAGCCAAGAACAGAGCCCTGGGACTAGGCACCAGTGACCATCCACACTGTGGTCACTCGGCCAGACTCAAACCACCCACTGTCCTGTCCTCGGGCAGCCTGTTTCCCCCACGACAGAGAACATTCCAGATGAAAACCAACTGCTCCCTCTCTAGAGAACAAGAGGCAGTTTGGGGACCAGTGGGTCACACCCAGCGCCCACTAGGCTGTGGAGGCGACTTGGGCAGATTCTACAAACTCTCTAAGCCTTGGTTCCTCCCTCGCCCCGTAAAATGGGTGATTGCACTGCTTTTCTCGGACATGTCAGCGGAGACTAAATGCCCTGCTCTCGGGGGGGGGGCGCCTGGCTGGCTCAGTCAGTACCTCGGGGTCGTGAGCTCCAGCCCCACACTGGGCACAGCGATTACTAAAAGCAAATAAGTAGACCTAAAAAAAAAAATAATAAATGTACTACCGTCTGCAACACGCAGAGCACACGCTCACACTGTGCATTGACAGGCCCCTGGCATCGAGCTGGGCCGTCCCAGTGCATAGATGCGGCCCGCCGTGGAACGAGGCAGGATGGCCCGGCCGGTGACGGCACAGATGCTGGCCCAGATGCCCCCATTTTGGACCCTGGCTCTGTTACCTGCCACCTAGAGTCACCGTGGCCGCTGTAAGCCTGTTTTCCAATCTGTAAAATAGGGATGAACACAAGAGCCTCTATTCCCGGCAGTTCAAGGACAACTAAATGGGTCAACGATGGGAAATTCCTCGGAATGGTGCCTGGCACGTTCTACGTGCTCAGGAAGCGAGAGCTGCTGTCGTCAGGGCTGGTGAAGCCACAAGGGTTTCCAGTGGTGGCCGCCGGCAGCCTGGCCTTGTGCCACTCACAGGTGTGAAGTTCACCCTGTGTCCCCCGTCTCACCTGCACGCTTTCTCCTCCAAGCCCCGGGCTGAAGTCCATCCTACTTTCCAGGGCCTCCTGCTCCCTGACCTGTGAGGCCAACCTGCCCCTGCTCAGGGCGGCATCTCCTGACTTCCGGAACTTGCCAAAGAGGCAGACTTAACCCAAAATAACTTTATTGTCGTCTCTGCTTCTGATATAAAAGCAGCCTGGAACCCGGGCCCACCCCACCACGGGCTTGAGCATGGCTGTGTCACCAACTCTGGCTGGAGCCCTAGAAGCTCTTTGGTTCGGAGGGTCTAGCCCCAGGCACACCCCAGCCGTCCGTTCCCATGTCCCCCCAGGGGTGAGGCACAGGGCCGTACAGCTGTGTAAGCCTGACACTAACCAGCTACAGTGAATCACAGACCCCTCCTTGACCCTGGTTTTGGAGGAGGCGCGTGCATGCCCGCTTTCAGCTGTCTCCAGGGAAGATGGACTGTTGGGGGTCCCCCTGGGCAGAGGCTGGGTTTGCCTGAGGTCAGAGAATCGCATTTTACTCTTCCTGAGTTTTGGGGTTCCACCTGATCAGTGAGCCCATTGCTGGCGGGATCGGTAGCCCCCCAAGGCCAAGGCTTCCCCAAGGTCACCAGGGTCTCTCTGTGGTGCATGGTGAGCCGAGTGACATCAGTTTTCCTCAAATCCCGCTGGAAGAGGCAAGGACGGGGCAGTGCCCATGTAGGGAGTCCAGAGGGGGGACGCGGGAGGAGCCTGGGGACAGGCAGGAGATTCGGGCTCCTTCCCACTAGAGCAGCCGCAGGTGCACCTTCAGCCGCAAAGCCCCGCCTCCTGGCGTTGGCTGCCCCTCCAGCCAGGGCCTCCAGGGTCCTGCCACGCTCACCACCTCCAGCTGGTAGGTTCCAGGCCCAGGCCTCCGACGCCCCAGCTGCAGGGAGCTGAGGCCCCCAAGGTGATGCATGCGGAAAAAGCCTGGCTCGTTGCCACGGGCAATGACATAGCGGACACGTCCTCCCAGGCTCTTCAGGGCTGGCCGCAGCTCCAGGATATGCTCAGCCCGGCCCAGGCAGGAGAGGTTCAGGCCCAAGGTCAGCGGGGCTTCCGAATCAAGGCTGGCCAGGCTCACCTGTGGACAAAGACCAGGCAGGTGCGGGTCAGAGGTGGGGAGAATCCGAATGCAGTGGGTAGGGGCTGTAGAGAGGAGCTGCCTGAGAGCTTTCCGGTTCCCGGGGAGGGGGTGCTTGCTACACTTCCTGCATCTGGGCTCTTTGAGAGCCCCCTGTGTGCAGATGACAAACCCCTCTTTATGTGAACTGCTCTGAGTGTGCTCCTGGCCCTGGCAGCCGGACAGGGCCCTGAATAAGCCAGCAGCCTCCCTGGCAGGCTAACCCGGGCTGGGTGACGTAGCCCGGCCTAAAGGAGGGGATCTGTGTTTTCTTCTTCTTGGCTCTGGGCACTGCCGTGTTTGTTCCGCCTCATTTACATGTTGAGGGGTGCTTTGTGGTTGTGTTAACGTGAAAGCTAGTCCTGTTTCCCAGCCCCTCCGGTCTGGAGACTTCAGCCCCCCAACATGTGCTCTTGCTGACACCTGCTGGCAGTCTTGGATATTGCCGGCAAAGCCCAGGGTGTGAGGGCTGGGGGCGGGGTAGGAGGTGGGGGGCAGCCCCTTTCTACACAGATCAGTGGGTGTCCATCCCAGGACCCCTGACAACCACTGCACTCATTGTTACAGACATAGGGCCCTACCCTTGCGAACCTTACAGAAAACAATGGTAACAATAGGAAAGGGGAAAAACAAGAGGGGGAAATAGGGCAAAGAAATACTCATATTTAGTTAGATCTAATACTGAAAGCCCCTCAGACTGAGCATTGCTATCTCACTTCTGCCTTCCTTCTCCGCACCTGGTGGCCCCTGTAGGTGCTGCGCCGCGGCCGGGCACGAGCAGGGAGGCCATTGACCTTGCACTCATAGCAGGCTTCGGATGAGAGCAGCTCCTCCTCGTCTGGGGTCTCCTGGGGGCCAGGGCTGATGCCCAGGCCAGAGACACAGTGCCTGGGCCAGGACAGGGGGTGATGGGTCTTCAGGGGCAGGCTGGTGGGCTCTCCCCTGCCACCCCCGCCACCCCCGCCAGCCCCCACTCTCCATTCAGAGCCACGCTGCCTGTGGGTTCGGGTGCTGGTGTGTAAATGTGCGGGCATGCCTTGTGTGTGCCTACACGAAGGATGTGCGCACGTGTGCACGCAGTCCTTAGCTCACCGGGCAGAGATGTGGACCTGCGGGCACCCTATAACGCTGGTGTGTGTTATGTGCACCCGTATGTGCCGAGACCTACAAATGCATGAAGGTGCCTGCGTGTTGGCAGGGGTGTGAGTCATGCAAGTGCTCCAAGGTATTACAGAGAAGTGTGCACCTACCGCTGTGCACGTGCAAATATGCAGCACTGTGCCAGCAACTGCACCAAAATGGGGTGTGAGCTCACGTGTGTACCCATACACATGCTGTGGGGCTCTGTGCCCAGGTCTGTGCACATGTGTGCAAATGCATGTGTGCATGGGCGCACGTGTGTGTGCGTGTGTGTGTGTGTGTGTGTAGGTACTCTTACAGGGCTGGGGAATCTGTGCCCACCCCGCTTCAGCCCCTCACCCTTGCCCAGCCCGGAAGTAGCCTTGGGGACAGCCGCACAGGAAGCCACCAGGAGTGTTGGTGCAGCTGTAGCTACAGGGGCCGCCCTGCGCGGCACACTCGTCTATGTCCTGGCAGCCCCCCAGGGCCTGGTCAAAGTCAAAGCCGGAGGGGCAGATGCAGCGGAAGCCACCCAGTGTGTTGTGGCAAGAGGCGCTGCCGCAGGCCGTAGGGGACAGCGCACACTCGTTTTCGTCTGTGAGTGGGGAGAGCAAGAGAGAGAGGGTGGGGGGCGGGGGGCCTTTGCACCCCCAGAGCCCCTGCCCGCAGCACACCTGGTCCCCATGCAGTTAAGTCCAGCTCCTCCTCCCTGAGAGCCCCGGGTCAGCGGCACCCCCCATCAGGCTCTCCATGGGCCCCAGGACAGTGTCTGCCCCACCCCTACACTCCTCAACTCCCCCAGCCCTATAATCTTCCTTCAAAGCATTTCTCAAAACTTCCCAAAAATGCCAAATCATGGGACGATCTAGAACGAGGCTTTGTACATGGCATTACTGACACTGGGGACCGGACCATTCTCTATGATGGGGGCTGTCCCGTGCACCATATGACTGAGCAGCATCCGTGGCCTCCACGCACGAGATGCCAGGGGCACCCACAGCCCAGTCGTGATGAGCAGAAGGTCTCCAAGACACTTCCAAATGTCCCCAAGGGGGCAGAACCATTCCTAGTTGGGAGCCACTGGCCTAATTAATCCTGGTCCCCAGCACTAGAGGAGACAACCAGAGAGCAGGAATGGAGTCTGCTACTTGGGTCACTTCTGTTTCCCTGGGCCTGATGCAAGGTACAGGCAAGCCACAGCTGGAGGAGTGAGGGCATGAGTGTGCAGAGGGGGAGGCAGGCCAATAGGGAGGAACCGGCAGCAGAGGGGAAGGCCTGCAGGGAGAACCCACCATCAGGGCAGGAAGAGGAACCAGAGAGAAGGCAGTGTCAGAGAGGCAGCACGAGGCCAAGGACAGCCACGTCCGAGAGGCTGAGGGAGGAGGGCGTCCAGGAGCGAGCAGCGGTGCCCAGAACAGGGGAGGTGGAGGGTCTCCGGAGGGTGGGCCCAATGAGGGTAGAGAGTGAAAGCCAGACTGCAGGAGAGGAGCAGAGAGAGGTGGTAAGGATGAGGCTGTCATGAGGAGGGCCTGGAGCACAAAGAGAAGTATGTGACGGAGAAGGTCGGGGTGAGAAGGCTAGTCCCCCTGATGGAGGGCCTCTGCAACAACTATGGCAAAGATTGGCGTGCCCACTCCCTTTGCTATTGCCTTTCCCGAGACAGGCATCACTAATCAATCCCAGCACTCTTTCCAGGGATCCCAGGCACTGACTCAGAATCCTTCTCAGCTGAGCCCCCAGGCCACCACTCCCTAAGAGGTGGACTTGAGCTTTGCCAAGCTTGCTCTGCAGCCCCCGGACTCCCAGCCTCCCCCGCAGTGGAGGTGGTGGGGGATGCACGACGTCCCAGGCCAGCCCATCTGTCCTTTAGGTAGTTGTGCTTATCCCAGCGTCCTGAGTGGGGGTGACCCCTAGGTACCCGCTCTGTACAGATCCTGATGGGGGCCCCAGCTTCCTCCCAGCCCTGAACACTCACCCACACACTGGCTCCACTGGGGGTGCGGGGAGAAGCCCTGGGGGCAGGCACAGCGGTAGCCCCCCAGCTCGTTCTGACAGCCATACTGACAGCGGTGGGGCCCGTCACACTCATTCACATCTGTGAGACATGGACAGGGCCAGACGGCTCACCCGGCAGCCCCCTGGGCTGCAGCCCGGGCCTGGACCCCACCCAAAGCCCAGCTCTACCTTCACAGCGACGGCCCGAGCTGTCCGGGGTAAAGCCTTGGGGGCATTCGCAGCGAAAGCTGCCGGGCGTGTTGTGACAGCGCCCATGGGTGCCGCACGGGCCAGGCTGAGCCAAGCACTCATCGTTGTCTGCAGGGGACAGAGAACGGACAGGACGGCTCAGCAGTTAGGGGATTTGGGTCAGGCAGCACTGTGCCCTGCCCACCGCCTGATCGACGGTGTGGCATCGGGGCAAGTCACTGACCCTCTCTGTGCCTCATTTTCTCCTTCTGTGAAATGAGATCCATAACCATCCCCACCTTGGAGAAATGCCTCGAACATTCAAGATCATGCACGTATAGGCCTTCGTTTGACTCTCATTGGCATCACCTCCAAATCTATGTGACCTGGGGTGGCTGGCTTGCCCTCTGTGGGCTCATGGGGGGGGCGAGGATAGAGTGAGTGCCCTTGTAAGAAGAGACACCCGAGACCCGAGAGCTTGCTCTCTCTCTGCCTTGTGAGCCCACGGAGAGAAGGCAGCTGTCTGCAAGCCGAGGGAAAACCCTTACCAGAAGCTGACTGTCCCCGCATGCTGACCTTGGCCTTCCAGCCTCCAGAACTGGGAGCAGTACGCGTCTACTGTTTAGGCTCCGCCCCCCACCCCAGTCTAGGGTGCTCGTGACAGCAGCACAGCCGAGACACGGCTGGTGGTGATGGCCCACGCTGGGGTTTGGGGAAGAACACATTTCTAGCGGGGAGCCCTAGTTTGGGCTTCCTAGAGTATGAAGATTCTTGACCCTAGACACTTCCTGTTGGGGACCTGGAATCTCTATGGGTGCAAGGGGCACTGGGGACATAGGGCTTCTAAGCCAGGGGGGCTCCTATATCTGCTCCTGGGCTTACCCCTCGTGTCTGAACTGCCCCTTGAGGGGCCACAGAGGTCAGCCTGGGATTCCTGCCAGGATCCCACCTGAGAGAAGCCTGCAGCCCTAAGGCAGTTTCTCTCCCTTGTATCCAGGCCCTCCCGTTGTCATACAGACGTCAAACAGACGCTGGCCCGCTGCACGGTTTCTGTAAATGAATTTCATGGGCACACAGCCACACCCACTCATTTAGGATGCACTGTCTGTGGCTGCTTTTGATCTACGAGGTCACAGCTGAATGTTTTCTACCAAGGCCGTACGGACAACAGTGATAGATAAAGCGTGGCAACCCCTGATCTAGCTAGCCTAAGACCTCCCACAAGGAGTTCAGGGGAGCTCTCGATCCGAGGGAGAGGAGTCCCATGTGAGCTTGCCCGGTGCACAGGGCGAAGGCACACGGGCCTGCACGAGTACATGCCTACAGCTGCACACATACAAAGGCCACGTGAGGTGTGCTCCTCTTCGAAGACAGGGAAAATAACTCAACTGTGCGGGCTCGGGAGGCTCGGCCCCAGATGGGTGCGCGCCTCATTCCTGCACCTCCTTCAGCCCTTAGTACAAATGTCCCTGTTGAAGCAGCTTCTCCTGATCCCTATGTGGGAAATACTGCAATCTTCCCGATCTCGTTCCTCTGCCTTATGTTTTCTTTTTCATGCCATGAGGTGCCTTCCAACATACTATCGTGTTACCTTACTGTTTGTTTCTGTCTGGTCTCCCTGCCAGCCGGGCCTGTGACAACAGAAGGCTTGCCTCGTGTTCACTGCTGTGCCCTTAGGATTTAGGACAGGGCTAGGCAAATGGCTTCTGCAAAGGGACAGCTGGGAAAATACGTGTGACTTTGTTGCAACTACTTGGCTCGGGCTCTGCTGTTGTACCCTCAAAGCAGCCGTATGTAAGTGAACGGGAGTGGCTGTGTGCCAATAAAACTTTATTAACAAAAGCAAGTAGGGGGCTGGGCCTGACGGAGGCGACTGGATGGGCAGCCCTCTGGCCTAGAGCTGAGTGTAGGTGCTGGCCGAGTGGGCTAGTGGGGGCCTGAATGGAGCCCATCCATGGCTAGCCTTGGCCCTCACAGGGGGTCTCATTCTTTTAGACCACAAGACACTCAAAAGTGATGGGCGTGGCCAATGCCCCAGCAGCTCTGGCTTGTGAACCAACTTCCCCTCTGGACCCCGTGAGCTCCTGGGCTTTCAGGAGCACCCTGACAAACCCTAGGAGAGAGACCCAGCGGGGACTGGTCAGGGGAAAAGGCAGGGGAAAAGGCACCCTCAGGGCGGGCCTCCCATGTCCCTAGGGTGAGGAGGGAGACTACCACCGGACCCATGCAGCATGGTCTTTGTTCCAGTCACCCATGTCCCCGATGTCTGGCACACACTCAGTGCTCTCTACGTATTTGGGAAACGAGTGAAGGTTGGTACCTCACGCCAGGCGTGGGGAGGGGTGAGGGGACTCACCAAGGCAGACCTGGTGGTGCTGGGTGAAGCCGGGGGGACAGTGGCAGGTGAAGGAGCCAATGGTGTTGGCACAGAAGAACTGGCAGTTGTGTTGCCTTGAGGAGCACTCGTCCAGGTCTGCGGCACAGACAGTCCCCATGTGCTCGGAGCAGGGCCCCCCACCCCAGGGCTGGGGGCTTCCCAGGGGAAAGACCCCAGGGCTGGCGTCCAGTGTCATGCAGTGGAGGGGGGGAGTGGCCGGGGACGTGCTGGGGCATCCCTGGGGGCCGGGGATGGGGCCCCACAGGGCCTGGGGGGACATCACCTCTGCAGGTCCTGCCGTCCTCTTCCAGCAGGTAGCCTCGGGGACAAGCGCACAGGAAGCTGCCCTCGGTGTTTTTGCAGAGGAAGGCACACGGTGTGGGGGCCTGGCCACACTCATCTACATCTAGAGGGTCAGCAGCATGCCGGGGGGTCAGACAGAAGTTCCCAGAGGCTCAGGGCCTGGGGTCTCCACTCAGGCCCTAACCAACTAGACTGTGGGCTTACACAAGGAATTGGCCCTTTTCCCATAAAAAGTCAGAGAACAGATATGTTTGGCTTTGAGGGCCACATGGTTTCGGTTCCAACTACTCAACTCCGCCCTTGTGGCAGGAAAGCTGCCACAAAGGGAAGGGAAACAAACAGCCATGGCTGTGTGCCAATAAAACTTTATTAACAAAAGCAAGTGGAAGGCCAGACTAGTCCCCTGAGCTGGAGTTTGCTGATCCCTGACTTTGGTGAGTATCTGCTACACAGTGTAACTGAAAATCCCAAGATGCACAGAACTCCAGGAGGAGAGGGGCCCAGAGGCAGTTGGGGCAGGGCGCCGCCCCAGGGATGCACTGCTTCCGGTTTGGGCCAGAAGGGTGGGCAAGGTGCTCTGCAAGGGGCTGGGCTGGGGACGGGGGTGGGGAGGCTCACCCAGACAAGCCGAGGCGGCAGCACCCGGCACGTAGCCAGCCTGGCAGCGACAGTGGAAGGAGCCAAGGCTGTTAACGCACTCGCCGTGGGGGCATAGGTGAGCGAGCATGAGGCACTCGTCCACATCTGGGGGACACGCAGGGCTCTGCTGCAGTGGCCGCCTTGGGTCACTGGGGCACAGCTCCGCCCTCATGTCCACCACGCCTCTCCCTGGGTCCAGGCCGGCCTCCATGTCCCCTCCCTGTCCCCGGACACCCCACCCGTAGGCTGTGAGTCACACCGCCGCTGGCAGGACACGCTCACGAAGCCCCTTCCACACACTGGGAACACCTGGCAGGGGACATGCCCTCCCCACAGCCGCGCCACGGCGCCCACACACAAACGTGGAAGCATGGAGACACACACGCCCTGCACGCCAGCCACACGCTCATGCTTCTGCAGAATCTCAAGGCTACACGCTCAGGGGCTCCTCTGTCCCCCCAGACACACAAAGGTACTTCTCCCTCAGCCCCTGGTGTCACAGCTGCTCCCTTGGGATGACCTGTCTCCCCCTCACTGACACGCTGGAGGAGACACACTCGTGCAGAGACACACTCACACTCACTCACACACGCACCTACTCTCACAGACGTTTGCTAGACTCCAAAATACGCGGATGGGCTCGGTCCCTCTCAGCCACCTTCTGGTACGGTCTCCTCCTGCAGCCAGCGCACACAAGACACGCACCAACTCCTCCCCTCACTGGCACACGCGCATGCTCACGGACCCGCTCACACACTCAAGAACACACGGAGACACACTCATGGCCGAGCTTGCTCACAAGGCGAAGGCACACCAGCTCACACCCACAGGCTCATTCACGAGCCCACAGAGAACAAAGGACAAACACACCCGCTCACGCACCCGCTCCGCACCCGCTCACGCACCCGCTCACCCACCCGCTCACACACCTGCTCACACACCTGCTCACCCCTTCACCTCAGTTCACACACACACATAGCAATGAACAGGCTCTTGTTCACACTGGCTTGCACACCCTAGCATCCTGTAGGACATAGGCACGACCATGAACAAACTCACCACCCACCTTGGCCTTCAGCAGTGTAGCCCGAGCCGTGGGGACACAGGGTCCTGTGGGCAGAGGTGCCAGGCAGGGGACAGAGCTCACAGTGGGGCCCCCAGCCCCGGCCGCCCCCGCAGCAGCACTGGGCCCTCGTGACGGCCTCCCCACTGCTCGACTGAGCCTGGCATGCGGCCTGCAGCACCTCGGAGAAGCAGGGCCCCTGCCGGACATCTGCTGAAGACAGGTGGGGGTAGTGGGTGGGAGAACCGTGCCATCCAGGGGCGCCCTTCCCCGGGTCGTCTGGTGGCCCTGCGCACCTACCAAGGGCTCCCAGAGGTCTCTGACATGCTGTGCATGGGCTTGGGGTGAAACCCTCCAAGCCACTGTCCCCGGCCCTGTTAGATGCCCTCTGTGGGCCAGGACCGCAGCAGAAGCGGCAGACCCAACAGGCCAGAGAGATGCCCCATGGCTGCAGAGCCAGGCGGCTTCCTCGGGGCAGAGGGCGGCATGAGAGTGTGGACGGTCAAGGGCAGCGTGGAGCCCAGGAAACACTGGGGAGCAGGCACCCGGAGGTATGCAGGACGGACAGATGAATGGCGTCCTGGGACCAGACGTGGAGGGGATAGACTGGAGACTGGAGTGCGGGAGGAAGAGGAGACTGTTGCTGACTCCAGGGGGCTGGCCTGTGGCCCTAGCCCGGTGTTGGGACGTGGCTGACGCGGAGTTTGGGGGGCGAGAGGCTGAGCGGGCTCTGGGCTGATCTGTGTCGGGGCGTTGGCTTGGGGAGCTCCCAGGCAGCAGCGCCACGTGGTGGTGGCTGTGCCCGCCGTGCCCGGCCACACTCACCGTGACACTCGGTGCCGGCAGGGCTGAGCTGGAAACCCTGGTCACAGTCACACTGGAAGCTGCCCGCGGTGTTGACACAGCGGCCGTTGGCGCACAGGCTGGGCTGGGCACGACATTCGTCCTCATCTGCGGTGGGAAGGATGAGGCAGGCAGCTGGGGGGCCAACGGCAGAGCCCCCAGGCCAGGCCTACCCCCAGAGATCCCCTCCCGTCACACTGTCTTACTTTGACTTCTCTCCTTCCAGGGGTGTCCCTGTACCCCCAAAGCACCCTCATACCTGTGCAGCCCTCCCCGGAGCGGGGCTGAGGTCGCAGGCCTGGGGGGCAGACGCAGGCGAAGGTGCCGATGAGGTTCTTACACAACATGCCCCGTTCACGGCAGTCCTGCTGGCCGTCCGCACACTCGTCCACGTCTGCAGGTAACCAGGGAGAGAGGGCAGCCAAAGTCGAGCGCGCTGTGGCCCGGCCCCAGACTGTGGGGGCCTAGATCCCATCTCCCTTTGGGGACCCCAGGCAGGGCCAGAGTGAGGCTCGTGCAGGACTGCCCTGTCCCCAGGCCTCTGGAGAGGCTGAGGGGTCAGAGGCGGCCCCACGCCCACACCCCCTGCCCACATCCGGATCTGTGAGCCTCTCTGGCCTTCACCACCGTCCACGGAGCCCTAACCCTGAAAGGAGCCCTGGAGGCACCAAGTCCCAGCCCAAAGCTGCTCAGCTCTGACACTAAGGACGCTGGGGACTAGAGAACCCCCCCTTGTGATGGACAGTCGTTCCGAGCTCTGTGGTCTATTGACCAGTGTCCCTGGCCACTCGATGCCTGTCGCCCAACACCCAACTGTGACAATAGAAACTGTCTCCAGACATTGCCACGCCTACCCTGGGGGGCACAGCTGCTCTCCTCACTGTCCTACTCAGCTCTGAAGAGGCCACCAGAGACACTGACCTGTGGGACCTGGGACCTCACTTCCACAACTGAGGCACCACTCACAGAAGAGCCCCCGTTGCAGCCTGCGTGCCCCAGGGTCCGCTCAGTTCATCTCACTCTTGGGAGGCCCAGGCTCTCACTTCCCTGTCTTCTCCAAACTCACGGGGGAGGGAAGCCCGGCCCCGCCCAGCGCCGGCCACCCCGGTCCGTCCTACCTCGGCACATGGCCCCATCCTCCCGCAGGGCATAGCCGGCCGGGCAGGTGCACACGTAGGAGCCCTCAGTGTTGCGGCAACGGAAGGCGCAGAGCAGGGGGTTCAGGGAGCACTCGTCCACGTCTGTGGAGGCCAGTGCAGGTGTGGGCTGGGCAGGGAGGGCCTGCGCGGTCCAGGCCCCGCCCCCAGGGAGCCCCCATCACACAGCCCAGCTCCTGGGCTGGCAGGGTCCTACCCTCGCAGGTCATCATGGGGCCGGGCTCGAAGCCCTCGGCGCAGGTGCATTCGAAGCCTCCGACGACGTTAGTGCACGTGCCTTCGCCGCAGGGCTGCCCGACAGAGCACTCGTCCGTGTCTGGGGGCAGGGAAGGGGGCGGTCAGGGCCCGTGCACCCCTCTGGGCCGGAAGCAGGCCAGACACGCGCAGGGTGTTGGCCCGAGCAAACAGATGGCCTGAGTGTGCGAGTGAATGAGTGAGTGAGTGAACCATGTAGGAGGGTCCAGCGGGCGGGGAGAGTGACAGTGGCCGAGGGACAGCCCTGCCCGCCCCCCTCCTTCCTTCCAGGGCACGCGGGCTGGTCACGCACCCACACAGCGGATGCCTGTGAAGTCCAGGCTGTAGCCAAAAGGGCACTCGCAGTGAAAGGAGCCGTCGGTGTTGACGCAGAGGCCGTCGGTGCAGACGCCTGGGCTCTCCACACACTCGTTCACATCTGCGGGCGGCAGGGGCTGGCTGGCACGGCATCTGTCACGTCCCAGCCACACTCAGGCGCTCTTCCTTCCCTCTAGGGCCCATGAGATCCAGGGCCACGCACTGGTCGAGGAGGGAGTCTGAGACTTGGGAACAGGGGGCAGAGCCCAGACAGAGCTGGGCGAGGGAGGAGGGACCCTTAGCACAAGGGTGAGGGGGGCTCACCTTCCCGAGAGTCATCCGGGCCCGGGACAGCCCCGTAGCCAAAGGGGCAGAGCTCCTGGAAGGCAGCTGGACACCAAGAGGGGAAGGGGGTGAGGGTTGGGGGCGGGTGCAGCTCCAGGAGCCCCCTGAGCGGATGCAGGCAGGCAGGCGGGAGCCAAGGGGAGACTAGAAGGCGCCGGGCACTCACCGCTGCCCTCCTGAGGACACAGCTCGCAGGGGTCGTCCCAGCCCTCGCCAGGCCTCTGGCTGCAACAGCACCGGGCCTTGGTGGTGTTAAAAGCTTTGGGCACAGAACACGTCCCGGCCTCAAAATGGGTGAAGCAGAAACTCCGCCGCGTGTCTGTGGGGTGATCCCCAGGAGAACATTAGAAGGTCATCAGCAGGTGCCCTGCTTGGGTCCCCCGTCCAGCAATGCGGCTACCTGGACCCTGACAGCAGCCGGTAAGAGCCCTCGTATTGTGATAGGCTCTGAGGTGGACACGTGACCCACCCTGGGCCAATGAGGGCCGGCCCCTGGACCGCGGGGGATTCCTCCAGGCACACCCCACTCCACAGCTGTGGGGGTACCCCCTTGGCAGGGAGAACAAACTCAGCCACACTTATTCTTGTTTTAGAAGTCCCTTCGAGGAGAGACAAAATGATTCCAACGAGTTAGAGGACCTGGGACTTCAGACCCCAATCCTGGTCGTGGGTGGACCCTTCCCCAAGTCCTCAGCCCTAGACTCTCATCCACCCGAGAAGTCCTCCAAGGCAAGTTAGGGTCTTAACAACAAATACCTGTCGAGTTCCCGGCCCACTCCCTTGTTGCCCCTAACCTGGGAGAGAAGAGGCTGGCTTGGACTGGATGAGGCTAGCCTAGCTGTGATGAAGCCAGCCCAGGTAGGGCAACTGCAGCCACCACGGGACAAGCCCAGGAGACCAGGTTAGCCCAGTCTGGACCAGGGTAGCCCTTCGCAGAAGCGACTTGTCTGGCCAGAACACCTCTGTCCACACGGGGCTCCTGGAGATCCATACAGGAAACTGCAGCCCCCTTTTCTGGGTGACTGGCCCCTCTCTCCCTCCTTCCCACCTCTTCCCCAAGCCCTGTATGCTTCTCAGGCCGCACACTCACCAAAGCAACGCGGCCCCTTGTCAGAGAGGACGAAGCCAGGTGGGCAGAGGCACCGGAAGCTCCCAGGGCTGTTGGTACATGTGCCCAAGAGGCAGAGGTTGTGCTCATCCAAGCACTCGTCGATGTCTGGAGGGTAGGGACACGAGCTGAGCAGGGGCGGGCAGGACCTCCGCCAGCGTGGGACAGCCTCGGCTGCCGGAAGGGGCAGACAGAATGGGGGCGCAGCCCGGGAGGGTCCAAGGACCAACGCAGGGCGGGGGGCCCCAGGACTCAGCATGAGCCAGAACACCAGGTGGGCTGTTTCGGGGTTGGGGGTGGGGGTCTTTCCGTCCAGGACGGGGGTCATGGTCAGGAAAAGTTCATCTTTAGAGACTTCATACAAAGCTAACCGGGATTGGATAAACTTAGCTTACACTGGAGAAGGTTAGCTCAGGGTAACTGCTAGGGTCGCCCTGTCCAGGTTAGCCCAGCCTGGACCAGGCTAGCCCATCTGCCCAGGCCAGACCAGTCCAGATTAGCCAACGTGGTACAGAGTCGCCCAGTGGGGCAATTACACCGGTGCAGCTCAGGTCAGACAGGCCAGACTGAACACCACTCATCGAGCGAGGAATTCTGTGTGTGGCCTGACCCCACACCCATGCCTGTTTTTTAAGATTCATGAGGAAGCCTGTGGGCCCCAGATGGAGCACCTGGGCCGAGCGGCCAAAATGATCTTAATATCAGTACTTGTGGATGCAGCTGTGTTGGGTGCTGTGCTAAGTATCCCTCCACCCTCACCACAACCCCAGCTGGCATTCCCATTTTACAGACAGGGAAACAGAGGCCTTGGACATGCGTCCTTGGGCCCAGAGCGGGAGGTGTGGCTGGGCACTCACCGACACAGCGGTCATTCTGCACCCGGAAGCCAAGGGGACAGATGCAGCGGAAGGAACCCTCGAGGTTCTGGCAAATGCCTGGCAGGCAGGTTTCTGTGAGGCTTAAACACTCATTGGTGTCTGTGGAGGGGAAGAGGAGGGGTCCCAGCATGAGCCTGTGACAGGGAGCTCGCTCGGGGCTGGGACCAGCACCTACGATCACTGTGTGATGGCCAAGGGCCCCAGAACCAGTTCTCCTGGGTCCAGGCTAAGGGTTGAGACTCAGGAAAACAGGGACAGCCGGCGAAGGATCCTCCAGGTCAAGTGAGGGTTATAGGTGAAGCCGCATAGCGTCCAGGGGAAGAAGGAGCAAAGTTCCTAACCTTGAGCCCTATATAGACCCCCTTCATGATTTCTGTGGCACCCGTCTAGCACCCTGACTATTCTTAGAAAACTTAGGTTTTTAAGAGAGAGAGCCTCACCGTAAACCACCAACCCTGTGAAAACGCAGGTGGGACCTGTTAGTTTGTTTCTTCTTACACCTTAAGATAAATGCCTGATTGTGAAATTGAACCATGAGCACTTGGAAGTACCAACCGCAGGGAAGCTGGGAGCAGGGGGCTGGCAGAGACTCACCCACGCAGTTCTTCCTGTCGGCTGTGAGCTCAAAGCCATCCCGGCAGAGGCAGTAGAAGGAGCCGGCTGTGTTAAGGCACTGGCCAAATTGGCACACCTGGCCCACCAGCATGGTGCACTCATCCACGTCTGCAGGGGGGGTACGGGCAGGCGGGGTCACCCACAGTCTGGGGGCTCTGAGCCTCCAGAGCACTTTCGTCCACACAGAAGTTAAGTCAAGGGTAGTGATTTTAGTTTATCATGTACTCACATGCGAGGCTCTGTATATTAACCCCCCACTAGACCATGAGGCAGATGTCAGTATCGTAGCACTATGCTATGAATTTGCCTCTGAGTGCTCCATTAGCTGAACCCCACACATTTTGTTTTCATTTAAATTTAATTCAAAATATATTCTGATTTCCCTCACACTTTCTCCCTTGATCTCAGGATTCTTTAGAAATATGCGGTTTCATTTCTAAATATTTAGGGATTTTTCTGGATGTCTTTCTGTGACTGATTTCTGCTTTAATACTTTTATGTTCTGAGGACCTACTTTGTATGGCTTCACTTCCTTTAAATTTTTTTTTAAGATGTATTTATTTATGGGGCACCTGGGTGGCTCATTTGGTCTGGCGACTGCCTTTGGCTCAGGTCATGATCCCAGAGTTCCAGGATCCAGTCCTGCACCGGGCTCCCTGCTCAGCAGGAGGCCTGCTTCTCCTTCTCTCACTCCCCCTGCCTGTGTTCCCTCTCTTTTTGTGTTTCTCTCTGTCAAATAAATAAATAAAATCTTTTTTTAAATGCATATTTATTCATTGACAGAGAGAGAGGAAAAAAAACACAAGTTGGGGGGAGGGGCAGAGGAAGAGAAGCAGACTCTCCACTGAGTGGGGAGCCCAATGTAGGGCTCCATCTCAAGACTCTGAGATTATGAGCTGAGCCGAAACCAAGAGTCCAACACTTAACTGACTGAGCCACCCAGGCATCCCAATTCTTTTAAATTTGTTAAGGTTTTTTTTTATGGCCTAGAACATGGGCTTTCTTGGTAAATGTCCATGTGCACTTAGAAGGATGTGTGTTCTGGAATGTTCGATAAATACTAACCAGGTCTAGGTGATTGAAGTGTTGTTCAGGTTTTCCCTAGACTTACTGATTTTCTCCTTGTCTCCTCACTTCCTGAGGGAAGAGTGTTGAAGTCTATAGCTATAACTGTGGGGTTACCTATTTTGTTTTCAGTTCTGTCCATTTTTACTTTGTATGTTTTAAAGCTCTCTTGTTAGATGCATATGAGTTTATGGTTGCCATGTCTTCTCAGAGAACTGCCCCCTGAATATATGAGATCTCTCTTCATCTCTGGTAATATCCCCTGTTATAACAGTCTATTTGGTCTATGATTAATATAGGTAGGTCCTACTATTAACCTCCTTTTTTGCACAGGAGGAAACTGAAACCCAGAGAGGTAGATGGCTTGCCTGGGGTCACACAGCAGGCAGGTAGCAAAGCTGGGATTTATTCATGCTACCTGACCTTGGAATGCATGCTTTTATCCACTGCACTCAACTGCAAATATTGTCCAGGCCTTTACTGTCCTTCCTATACTGTCCATGTTCCACCACGAAGCAGAGCATACACTCTAGCAGGAGACCCCCTGGCACCTGATGGTTGAAGACGTGTGGGAAATTTTGTGATTGACTTAGTTTAGACCAACTGCTGGGGTTGTTTTTCTGAAGGGCTCCCTGGGGCCAGATCCTTTATTTCAGAGGGGGGGATCCTGAAGCCCAAGACCCACTTTGCAGAGGGGAGCAATGAGGCCTGCCCACCAGCCCAGGTGGCTTACCCACGCAATCTCCGCCGTGTGCTGCCGCAAAGCCAGGGAAACAGAGGCAGCTGTAGGAGCCAACAGTGTTCTTGCAGGACCCATTTCCGCATGGCTGCCGGTCACACTCGTCAACATCTGCCGGAGCAAAGCCCCCAAGCTCTATCTGGCTCACCCAGGGCATTGGGCAGCACAGGGAGGGAGGGCCTGGCCAGATCCAGCCTGCCTACCCTGCAGCCAGCCCTGTCCAGGTGGCTGGACAGCGACACCTGGGGGGTGATGGCTGAGCAGTGCCCCTGGAACTATTTATCACTCCCATTTTGCAAACTGAGGCCCAAGGACAGGAATAAGTCATTTATACAAGGTCTTAAGTGCTGGGGACTCAAAGTTGGGTCTGTCTGTGAACCAGGTGGATGAAGACACTGTCCTCACCCCAGGGGAGGTGCAGACTTGTGGCCGCCACCCCAGCTTCACTTGGTAGCCTGGCTCTCCAGGAGGAAGCAGGAAGGGACTCTCACCCGTGCACAGGGTCTCTTCCGCCGAGGCCTGGAAGCCACGGTGACACAGGCATGTGTAGCTGCCCTCTGTGTCCATGCAGTCGCCATGGCTACAAATGTCTGGGATCTCCTGACACTCGTTCCGTCCTGGGGGGGGCAGGCAGTGTGGTGTCCCCAGAACCCCGCCTACACACACACACACACACACACACACGAACACACACACACACACACAGTGTTTGCTGAACCTGCCTGGAAGCCCCCCATTCAAGCTGCTCCCAACACCAGGCTCCCGTTCTACTCCCCCCCACCCCCACCCCATTAACAGGTGCTTGGCATCCCTGCCTCGCGGTGTCACAGCCCATAGAGCTCGAGTCACTCTGTCCCATACCCCACACCCTCAGCCCCCACCCTGCGCCCTGCTGGGGTCCCCGCTCACCCACGCAAGCCCCGCGGGGCGACAGCTTGTACCCTCGGGCACACACGCAGCGGTAGCTGCCGGGGATGTTGACGCAGTCGGCGTTCTGCTGGCAGGGACTCTCCCTGAAGGCACACTCGTTCATGTCTGCGGAACACAGCCACCGGGGAGGGGTGCCAGGGGAGGCCTCTCTGCCAGCATCCAACCCCACACCCTGCCCCAGGCTTCAGAGCGGGGACTCGCTCTGGGAGTAGCTGGAACCCGAGGGAGAGCGGTGATGTGGGATGGAGGCCCCTGGACAGGCATGAGCCCCATTGAACAGAAAGGGAAACTGAGGCTGGTGCGCTTTAATGAGGCACCCAGAGCGCACGCGATGGCAGCGCAGCCTCCCACGCAGGGCTGGGGGGTCCGGGCGGTGGCACCTTCGCAGACCAGCCGCGCGCCGTCGTAGCGGAAGCCCGCGGGGCACTCGCACCGGAAGCTCCCGATCTGGTTGATGCAGATGCCGCGGGCGCAGAGGGCGGGGATCGCCCCACACTCGTCGATGTCTGGGGAGGGCGTCAGCCGTCAGGGGCAGCCCAGCCCTGGGAGAATCCGGGCCCCTGAACCAGGCCCCCCCCCCGCCCCCCCCCCGCGGTCCGGCCACCGGTGAGCACGCGTGCCAGTGATTCTGCGGTGGCCAAAAGCTTTGTGCCACCAGACAGAGACCGCGATGCGGGACCAAGCACAGGGGGCAGGTGGGTGTCTCGCGACTGAAAGGCCACCAGCTGCGGCCCAGCGAGGTGGCCTCTGCCTCTGGGGTCACAGCATGGACGAGCCTCAAAGGCATGCAGCTCGGTGAGGGAAGCCGGATGCCAGAATCCATACTGTCCAGTCCCGGGGGTGTGAAATGCCCACAAGGGCGAATCCACGGGCACAGAGAGGAGAACCGCGGTCACCAGGGACTGGGAGAGGACAGAACCGGGAGTCACCGCTTACGGGCACCGTTTTTTTTTTTTTTTCCTTTCTTTTGCGTGAAGAAGATATTCTAACTTAGATCATGGTGCTGGCTGCACCTTTCTGTGAAGACACGGGGAACCCCGGAATTGTACTTGAGCTGGGCCAAGTGTGTGGTATGTGGGCTAAATCCCGCTGAAACTGTTATATATACAGTTGTCGCTTAAACAGTGCAGGTTCCAACCGCAAGGGGCCACTGAGGCTTGAGTCTTTAGTTTTTATAGAAACAGTCCTTTCCTTCTGATTTTCTTAATAACGTTTTCTTGACTCTAGCTTACTTTATTGTAGGAATGCGGTGTACCATACATACAACATGCAAAATAAGTGTTAATCTACCCCATCAGTGAGGCTTCCAGTCGCCGGGAGACTATCAGTTAAGTTCTGGGGGAGTGAAGAGTATATGCAGAGATTTGGCTCCCCTAACCTTGCGCTGCTCAAGAGTCAACTGTAGAAAAAGGGAACCCACTGCCCATCCAGGGGGGACGGGTTCGTGAAGGAGGATGGGTCCACCCGTGGAATGTCACAAAGCCTTCCTGCCACAAAGGAACCTGCCCAGGGCTCCACCACTCGTGGCCAGCTGAAAAAAGGTGAGTTGCAGACCACTAAGTAGGGAATTCTAGAATTAAAAAATCTCGAACTCCCCAGAAAACATTGCCATACATTTTCAGTGGGGGCCTCTATGTATACTGAAATGCACGAAGAAGGATCTAGAAATCCCCAGGGCATATGGCATGGGAATTGTGCGAGTGTGAAGAGGACTTTGGTTTGACACGGTCACTGCATCTGCCATGTTCTGATTGTTGCAAATAAGGAGGACACCTCCCTGGGGTGAAAACGGCCGGAAATGAGTTTGTTGTTTGAACTCCATGCAGCTGAAATGTGGCACACGAGGATTAGATCGCAAAGAACTTTGTGTAGCTCAGAACGGACGTGCTCTGACCCCTGCTGCAACATGGATGACACTTAGGGACTTTATGCTTTAGTGACAAGAGCCGGACCCAGAAGGACACATCCCGCAGGACCCCACTCCCAGGAGGTCCCCAGAGGAGTCCCGTCCACACAGACAGAGAGGAGACGGTGGGAGCAGGGCTGGGGTAGGGGGTGGGGAATCTGTGCTTCGTGGGGACAGTCTCCGTTTGGGGAGATGGAAAGTTCTGGAGACAGAGGGACCTGGGGCTACCGGCGGGGGGGACACGGTCACTCACCAAGGGGCTTCCCCGTGTGGATGTCAATGACAAAGCCGGGGGCCTGGTGTCCGCACAGGATCTGGTAGTCCACTGGGCAAAGGAGAACAGGGCAGAGGGTGCTGCAGCTGCAGGCTCCCGGGGGGACACCACCTCTTCCTGATGCCCCACCCATCGCCTGCTCCAACCCTTGCCACCCAGCCCATATCTAGCCTCCCGAGAACTAGTCCCTCTCCCTCTCTGTGCTTTGACCGGCAGTGGAAGGCCAACGGGCAGCCATCCCCCCGAGGCAGCATGATCTTCCAACACAGAGTCTCTTCCCCGCATGAACGTCGGAACCCACACCCCAGTGCCCTCCCCAGAATAGGCAGACTCTTCAGTTTGGACCTCAAGACCTTCACCCCCTGGCCCTACGTCTCCAGCAGTAACTCCTGCCCTCTCATCACACTGATTTCACTACACATCTGGAGATGCCCTGCTCTGCCGTGCAGAGCTTCGCACATGCTGTTCCCCTTGCTGTTCCCTAGTAAGGCCCACTTCAGCCTTGAGGACTCAGGGAAGCCCACAGGGAAGGCTCCCTGGGGCTCCCTGCTGACCCACCATGCTGGGACAGGACAGCTGATGGCACCACCCTTGGGCTCCCTTCCCCCTGCCCCCACCAAGGCAGCGCAATGCCCCCTTGTCACCTTTCCCCATGGGCCTACCCAGGCCCCCACTCGCTCTTCTGTCTACATCGTGATGAGAATGGACCCCTGGCTGGAGTGGACTCCTGCCTCTTCATAGACTGCCTGCATTTCAATTTCAAGTGCCCAAGATCCGGGCAGGTACCTAAGTCCCAGCATCCAACCTAAGGGTGACATTTGATCCGTCTTGACAATCTCCTGACCAGAGCTGGCGGTTTGCAGCTTCCTCCCAGCCTGCACAAGCTTGAGTCTGCCCGATCTTGTTTCCCAGAACCCAAACAGGTGCACCTATTCCCCAGAAGTGACCAGTAACCATCCCCTCTCCATTGTCCTGCCCTGGATAGACACTCACTGTCCCCCAAGTTGACCATTGGGGGAAATACGGTCTTTGCAGATAGAATCAAGATCAGATGAGGTCATCCTGGATGAGGGTGGGTCCTGAGCAGGATGACTGGTGTCCTCATAGGAAAGGGAGAAACACACAGAGCCTCGTGGATAAGATGCCACGTGAAGGTGAAGGCAGAGATCAGGGACAGACACAGAGGATGCTCAGAGCGCCCAGAAGCTGGGAGAAGCAAAGACAGATTCTAACCTAGGACCTCCGGAGGGGGCATGGTCCCCTCTGACACCTTGGCTTCTGACTTCTAGTCTTCAAAACTGGGAGAAAATTAATTTCTGGGTTTTTTAAGCCACAAAGTTTACGGTCATTTGTGGCTGCAGGCAGCTCAGGCAGTGGTGGGGGAGGGGCTGCGGAAAGAACAGACATGTATTCTGACACTTCTGGAGGCTGGTAGCCCAAGACCGAGGTGCTGGCAGACTCGGAGTCTGGTGACAGTCACCTCCTGGTTCATACCTGCTGTTTCCCTGCTCTGCCCTCATGTGGTAGAGATCATATGCTTTACCTATGGACTCATCCCATTCGGGTGGGGGGGCCTCCCCCTATAGGACCTAATCCCCTCGCCCAGGCCTCATCTCCTGACACCGCCATGCTGGAGATCAGGGCTTGAACAAATGAATTCAGGAAGACACATTCAGTCCCCAGCACTAGTACTCCAACTCCCTCATTGCCACCTTCACTCACCGCGCTACTCTTTCAGCTCTTTCTGATACCAGATCGTTCGTTAGCTCTTGTTCCAACTGCTAGCATGGTCTGGGGCTCAGTGCTGCCTCCAGGCCTTTGCTCATGCTGTTCCCTGCCCGGAACCCCCTTCTTCATCCCAACCAACATTTTAGCAGTCCTCCCCAGAGCCTCCCTGAGTCTGCCCCTTCCTCTGCTCAAGGATCTTTACCACAAATATAGGCTTCACTGGCCCATTCTGAATTCCCCAAATCTGCAAAATAGAAGAAAGGATGCTTTGCCCACCCCGAGAGTGAAGGTTTCCATACATCAACTAGGACATAACTTTAACTCTTCAGCCCTCATCAAGTAATGTAGGATGAGGGCTAATCTGGGTGTGCCTCCTCAAATATTGCACCAAGAAGGACCAAGCTGGAAAGAAAGTGGGGGAGGGCACTCACAGCTGGCAGGGGTAGGGCAGGGTTCGCAGGGTCTGTTCCAGGCCTGGCCGATGTTGTACGAGCAGCAGCATATCTTCCGGGTCACGTTAAAGGCCAACTCATTTCCACATGTGCCATTATAGTGCCGGAAGCAAACGCTCTTCCTCATGTCTGCAGTTGGGTTAGGAAGAGGAGTGTGGATAAAAGATAACTAAGCCAGAGGAAGAGAGAGCCAGAGGGCTGGGAACTCATTCATGGATCCATTTGAAAATAACTGGCTTGCTGTCTCTCCCCCAAGACACATGAGGTGCCATTTATATTCTAATTTTTGTTGGGCAGTGCACAACCTGAACAACCATACACAGTAGCTCTGAGCCCCCAAGTCCTGCATCTTGTTCTCTGTTGCTGATCAGCAACTCATGCATTCGCCTTCTCTCTACTCCCCTAAACACACTACCAAAGCACAGAGACTCCGAGAAGTCCTTCCCACACTCCAGTGCTTTTCCCACAACTGTCTGTCTCCCCGGTCATCACATTTTGTACCCATGCAGTTGTTGCCACCATTGACTTGCAGGTACTCCGCAGGGCAGACACAGGTATAGTTCCCCAGGGTGTTGTAGCAGGTACCGGGGCCACAGATGTCCGAGTGCACACAGCATTCATCAATGTCTGCAGGGGGTGGAGGAGGAAGCACCCAGGAGTTGTCTAGATAACTGGATCTGGGGGAGCCACTTCATTTTGGGCTGGAGTCATTTAAGATTAGCTTAAAAGGTGCAGGCACCTTAGTGACATGGGAAGACCCAACAGGGCATTAAGTGGGGGAAAAAAGTTTACTATGATCTCACTTCTATTGAGCTATTAAGAAAAAAATATGACCCCCCAAGAGTGGGGCAGCCATGTGCTTCCTAATGAGATGTACCCCATGTATCGAGTATTTTTGGAAAAAACGGAGACTCTCAGTCTGCTCAGTTTTCTAGTCCAAGAGCAGCAAACTTGCTCTATAAAGGGCAGATAGTAAACTTTTTTGTTTTGTAAGCCAAACAGTGGTCTCTGACACCCATTCACTCTGCACCTCTGGTATGAGAAGGGTCACAGATAATGGCTAAAGAAATCAGCATGGCGGGGCGCCTGGGTGGCTCAGTCGGTTAAGTGTCTGCCTTCAGCTCAGGTCCTAATCTAGGGTCCTGGGATCGAGCCCCACGTCAGTCCCTCTGCTCACCGACGAGCCTGCTTTTCCCCCAACCCCTTGCTGGTGCGCTCTCTCTCAAATAAATAAATAAATAAAATCTAAAAGAAGTAAAGTAGAGAGAGAGAGAGAGAAAGAGAGAGAGAGAAAGGAAAGAAAGAAAGAAAGAAAGAAAGAAAGAAAGAAAGAAAGAAAGAAAGAAAGATGGAAATTAGCATGCCTATATTCCAATATCACTTGGTTTATGGAACCTGAAATGTAAATTTCATGTATTTGTCACATATCGCAAAATATTCTTCTTCTCTTGAATTTCTCCAACCATTTAAAAAATGCATAAAGCATTCTTAGCTGGTGGGTTGTGCAAAAACAGTAGGTGGAAATACCAGCACGCTACGAGTGGCATCCTCAAAGAGGGCAGAGTGAGGAACACCAGCCTCCATTCCTCCACAAAATCTACGGAGCTGGCAAAAACTGACAAAATCAACTTTTGCAGAACTCTGGAACCCAGGCAAAAACTTATAAGCATGGAATCTGACGTGTAAGCTACGCTAAAGAATGCACAAGTCAAAGGGGCGTCTGACTGGCTCTGTGGGTAGAGGCTCTAGGCGACATCTGATCTCAGGGTTGCGAGTTCGAGCCCCACATGTGGTGTAGAGATGACTTAAAAACAACAAATCTTTAAAGAAAAAAAAAACAACAAGGAATCCACAGAATAAAAACTATTAGAGCTAATTAATAAGTGAGGTCAATATAATTACAAAATATAAGACTGACATAAATATCAGCCTTAAAACCGTAGCACGCCAGTGAGCAACCAAACAGGAAACTCTGGAAAATTCAGCTTTTGATGGCATCCAAAAAATTAAATGCCTAAGAATAAGCTTCACCAAAGAGGTGCAAGAGTTGAACAGTGAAAACTACAAAACATCACCACAAAAAAAATGGAAAAAGACCTACAGCCATGGAAGGACCATGTGTACCTGGAAGTCAGATTTAACACTGTTTAAATGGCAGTCGTTGGGGCGCCTGGGTGGCTCAGTTGGTTAAGCGACTGCCTTCGGCTCAGGTCATGATCCCAGAGACCCGGGATCGAGCCCCACGTCGGGCTCCCTGCTCGGCAGGAAGCCTGCTTCTCCCTCTCTCACTCCCCCTGCTTGTGTTCCCCCTCTGGCTGTGTTTCTCTCTGTCAAATAAATAAAATCTTTAAAAAAATATTTTATTTTATTTATTTGACAGAGAGAAACACAGCTAGAGAGGGAACACAAGCAAAGGGAGAGAGAGAGAAGCAGGCTTCCCGCCGAGCAGGGAGCCCGATGTGGGACTCGATCCCGGGTCTCAAGGATCATGACCCGAGCCGAAGGCAGTCGCTTAACCAACTGAGCCACCCAGGTGCCCCTAAATAAAATATTTTTTTTTTAAAATGGCAGTCATTGCCAAAGCAATTTCCAGCTTGAATGCGAGTCCCGTCGAAATCCCAATGCTTTTCACTTTGCCAAAATGGAAGAGCTGATCCTAAATTCATATGGGACTCATTTGGGGATCATTCTGGGATCCCCAAAACCATCTTGGAGAAGGAAAAACAAAGTTGGAGGGAAAACACATCCCAATTTTGAAACTTACAATGCTTCCGTAATCAGGACACTGGGTGCTGGCAGAAGGGTAGACATCAAAATCCATGGAATAGAATTGAGAGTCCAGAAAGTAACCATATGTCACGTGATTTTCAACACAGGCGCCAAGGCCATTCAATGGGGGAAAGGAGTCTCTTTAACAAGTGGTGCGGGGACTACTGGATATGCACATGCAAAAGAATGAAGTTGGAGCCCTCCCTGACAATAAGTAGGAATTCTAAATGTAAGAGCTAAAATGACAAAACTCTTAGAGAAAGGCATAAATACAAGACACTGCCTGTATTTGGCAATGGATTCTAGGTGACGCCTAAGGCACAGCTATGGAAGAAAAAGAAGCCCAGATAAATTGGGCCTCATCAGAATGAAAGCCTGTTATGTATCAAAGGAAAGTGAAAAGACAACTACAGAATGGGAGAAGCTATTTGTAAATCAGATGTCTGATAAGGGCCTTTTTAAAAAAAAGATTTTATTTATTTATTCAAGAGAGACAGAGAGAGTGGAGAGAGTGGCGAGAGAGAGAGAGAGAGAGAGAGAGAGGAGAGAGAGAGAGAGAGAAAGAGTGAGCACGAGCAGGGGGAAGGCTACAGGGAGAAGCAAGAGAGCCCGATGCAGGACTCGATTCCAGGACTCTGGGATCATGACCTGAGCTGAAGGCAGAGCCACCCAGGTGTCCTGATAAGGTTCTCATATCCAGAATATATAAAGGGCTCTCAAAACTCAACAGCACAAAGACAAACAACCCCATTTAAAAATGGGCAGAAGACATGAATAGACATTACTCCAAAGATATAGGAATGACTAACAAGCTCATGAAAAGATGTTCATTAGTCATTAGTCATCAGAAGAATACAGATCAAAATCACATCATACCCACTAGACAGTATAACTTTGAGCAACGGAAAATACCAGCGTTGCTGAGGATGTGGAGAAACTGGGGCCCATGCACTTTACTGGTGAGCATGTAATGTTCTGTAGCTACCGCAGGAAAACAGTTTGGCAGTTCCTCAAACAAAAGACAATGGTCAACGGAACCACTGTACAACCCCGGGATTCCAGGAGCGAGACCTACCGTTCGGCGAGGACCGGCTACAGCTACAGAACTTGCCTAGTGCAAAATAAACACCGGGGCTTCCTTCTTAAGATACATGAAGAATTTCAAGGTGGCAACAGCAAAGCATGAAGCCAAGTGTGGGCCCTTTGGAAAACAGGGTCCTGTGCTACTGCACAAGTCCCAGCCCTTGAGTCTGATTGCTGGGAAGGGCTGAAAGGACTGCAGTCCTCAAGCACACTGCTGGCCCTGCAAGGCTGTACATCTGAGGTCAACATTCAGGTTCAAGTCTGTCATCCCTGTGACATGTATTTGTTGATAGAGCATTTTTTAAAAAAGATTTTATTTATTTGAGAGAGAAAGCATGAGTGGGGGAGAGAAGCAGAGGGAGAGGGAGAAGCAGACTCCCCGCTGAGCAGGGAGCCCTGTGCAGGACTCCATCCCAGGACCCTGAGATCATGACCTGAGCCAAAGGCAGACGCTTAATTGACTGAGCTATCTAGGCAAGTCACCAGGGCCTTTCTCTTTCTCCCTTGATATCCTAAGGGACAGGGGAGGTAGAGAGGAATTAAGTATATTTCAAGTATTTTGGTTCTGATTCTTGAAGGTGTGACAGCTTCCATCTCCATGTACAATGGAAATCAGTGCCTTGATCTTAGATCTCTCCCTTCCTTTCTCAGTTCCTTGAGTTTCTAAACAGCACTGCTCTGAGAAAGAAGATATATATCCTGTCCTTGTGTGCTTGTGTCGGTGTCTGGCTGCATGTAGGTGGTCAATTAACATTGTTGAAAGGGAGAGAAATAATGAATTGGTGGGTGGATGGATGGATGGATGGAAGGAAGGAAGGGATGGATGGATGGATGACTAGGTGGATGGAAGGATGGATGGATGGATGGATGGATGGA
>PITA01003764.1:0-64006 GCA_004023965.1 Spilogale gracilis
TAAAAGAGCCATTTAACATTAAGGGCCTTCAAGGGCATTTTAGTGCTCTAATCCTTAACTGTAGATAATCAGTAGATCATGGTCTTTTGTTTTATTAATCTTCATGTTATGTATATATTTTTGTATTTGTATTCACGTTACATGCTTCTCTGTGATGTGTGTTCTAAGAAGAATGTGTCTTAAGGGGCGCCTGAGTGGCTCAGTTGGTTGAGCGACTGCCTTTGGCTCAGCTCATGATCCCAGAGACCGGGGATCAAGTCCCACATCGGGCTCCCTGCTCGGCGGGAGGCCTGCTTCTCCCTCTCTCAATCCCACTGCTTGTGTTTCCTCTCTGGCTGTTTCTTTTTGTCAAATAAATAAAATCTTAAAAAAAAAAAGTCTTAAAAGCCACTGTATTATCTGATCAAGCTTATGTTCCTCAAATAGGAAAATCCTTCACGCTTAAAAAAAATAAGATCTTATTTTTAAGTAATCTCTACAACCAACCTGGGGCTTGAACTCAAATCCCAGATCAAGAGTTGCATGTTCCACTGACTGAGCCAGCAAGGGCCCCAAGTTTAACAATTTTTAAATGAATTACAAAATGTTTCAAGTATCTTGGGTGAATTAACTTATGAACTCATATCCTGCCTTTTTCAAAACAAGCTGTACTAAAAGGCTGCCTACCAGTACTTATTTGCTACCACTATAATAAACAAATACGGATAGATTTACATCTTCCTCCATCCTTACTAAAAATTTCCTTCTGTGAGTTGACATTTTTTAACAACCACTATAAAGTATGTTACTTAACCTATCTGTTGCAGAGTTTACTTTTAAATATTTGTATTATAGTTCGTAACTGATTTTTTCTAATCTAAGTGACTAGTTCTCTTTAATCTGACACAGCTAGTGTAAATAATATGAAACATTTATCACATCTAGTTTTCTATCAATACACGTCAATATATAATCTTCCTTTACCTTTTTCAGCTTTTTCTTTGCAGCTGCCGAAGCACTGGAATTTCCATCTTTTTTCACAGCTTTGTCCGAAGGTTCCTTTTTCCCATCAGAAGCCACATCACCTAAATTAGCAAGATCTGTCTCATCTCCCACTGAACTGCCACTTTCTAGCAGTGCTGCTGCTTCTTCTTCATCTACGAGTAGCTCATCTTCAGATTCAAGAAGCATGTTAGGTTCTTGCTCGGTCTGGTCATCCTTTGTATCTTTTTCACCATCTTCACCTGATTTTTCTTCTTGTTCTTTACCTTCAGTTGTACTTTCAGTCTTCTGGGAACCATCAATCTTGGATTTCTTATCGCTTGGGGATTCTTTGCCATCTGGAGAGTAAGATCTTTTCCTGAAATCAAAAAGATACCCCCTCAATTAATTCCCCTCAGTTAGAAAACAGAAGTTCAATACACCAGTGTATATACAAACACAAAAAAATGAAATTACCGAGATTTATCTTTTTTCAGTAAGTCAATGCCTCTGTTGGGAATCTAAAAGACAAAATTTTTTATCAGTTAAATAAATGTATTAGAATATGCTCATATGCAGATTATAATTACCCAGTTACTAGCTGAGTAACATCCTTCATATCATCCAATAAGCTTATTCTTTCCCTAAGAATGTAAGCTGCCTAGAGTAAGCAGTTCATTACAATCAACATTTCAACAGAGCACAGTGAACAATAAATATTTTGGTAGCACAACTCAAGTTCAAATAAAATCTTAAATAGATAAAAGCAATGAAGGCATTTTAACGTAACACCATTAAAAAAAAAAGGAAAAAAACCCCAAACTTTTACTGAAGAACACCAGGGGAAAAAAGGTTGCTATCTTTAAATAACCAAATCCTTTCTCTTAGCAAATAAAAATGTAAGAATGCTATGCTTGAAATATGTGAAACAAGCTTTATAATGATGACAAATCCAGTACACTACATACCCTCAGTACCAGTTTTTTATATTTTTCAGACAAGTCAACTTTCACACATCTCCCCTGAAACCAAAGGGCCTTTTTCAAACAGTGGTCCACCATTGCCATTGCATCTTCTCTGGTCTCCATCTCAATAAAGGCCTTAAAAAAAAAAAAAAAAAAAAAAAAAAAAAAAAAAAAAAAAAAAAAAAAAAAAAAAAAAAAAAAAAAAAAAAAAGAAAGAAAAAGAAAAGAAAAATCAATCAGCATACAAGATATTACTTAAAATAATGTAAGAAAAAATTAAAAAGTCTGGAAAAATACAAACTCAGAATGCCATTTACAAGAGTTAAAACAACAAAATAAAGACACTAAATTTTTACTGAGTTTTTAAAACGGAAAACCACGAGTGATTATAAACTGGTATTATATTTTGCAGACCAGTTTGGCAATACTGAAGTAAAGAAAGTATCTGGATACAAAATTCTAGCTCTGAAATTTATCCTTCAATTACATCATACAAATACATAAAAATGTGTATGTTGCTAAGTCCACAACATCAATGGTACAGTCCAAATACCTCTAACCATCCCATCAACTCAGGAAGTTCAATTTGCTACAGTTTACTCAATGGCATCACATACAAAGTGGAAAGCAACAGTATAATGTAGTACCACTGGGGCAAGGAAGAAACAGTATACCTACATATACAACGGGAGATTTTTCTTTCTTTTTTTTTTTTAAATTTTATTTAGACAGAAAGAGATCACAGGTAGGCAGAGAGGCAGGCACAGGCTCCTTGCTGAGCACAGAAGCTATGTGGGGCTTGATGCCAGGACTCTGAGATTATGACCTGAGCTAAAGGCAGAAGCTTACCCCACTGAGCCACCCAGGCGCCCCCCACGGGAAGATTTTTCTGGATGCAAACTTGGAAACAAATAGCGTTACCACCTTTACTTTTCTGCTTTATAGTTTCTCAGTATTTACTCAACTGTTTTACATACTGAGATTCTATTGTGACTTAAAAAAATCATTTATCAGTCAGGCAAAGAACTTAAAATTTACCCATGAAAAGATAATTAGTCTCCCTTTATTAAAAATGAAGATACACAAAAAACATTAAAGCACTGAAAAATAATCTTAATTTTTTAAAAATATTTTATTTATTTATTTCACAGAGAGAGATCACAACTAGGCAGAGAATGTGGAGGAAGCAGGCTCCCCGCCGAGCAGAGAGCTCGATGCGGGCCTTGATCCCAGGACCCTGAGATCATGACCTGAGCTGAAGGCAGAGGTCCAACTGTCTGAGCCACCCAGGTGCCCAATCTTAAAAACTTTTTTAAAAAATGTTATTTAAATTCAATTGACACAGAGTGTATTATTAGTTTCAGGGGTAGAGTTCATGATTCTTCAGTTGCACATAACACCTAGTGCTCATGACCTTAATATCCATTACCCAGTTACTGCTACCCCATCAGCAACCCTGTTTCCTATAGTTAAAAGTCCCTATGGTTTGTCTCTCTCTGATTTCATCTTATTTTATTTTGCCCTTTCCCTATGATCCCTTTTTTTAAAAAAGATTTTATTTATTTGACAGAGGAGAGATTACAAGTAGCCAGAGAGAGAGAGGGAGGGAGGGAGGAAGCAGGCTCCCTGCCGAGCAGAGAGCCCAATGAGAGCCTCGAACCCAGGATGCTGAGATCATGACCTGAGCCAAAGGCAGAGGCTTAACCCACTGAGCCACCCAGGCGCCCTCCCCATGATCCTCCCTAAGAGATTCTACATGTGGTATTACCTGACTTTTCATCCTCATCAGTATATAATTTTTAATTTTTCCATAAGGCTCAGCAAGCTTGAGAACTGCACTGTCAGAATAGCCAGAATGAGGTAAATTGCTGAGATGTATCACACGTCCAAGCTCTTGCTTTTGATCAAACTTCTGGTCTGGCTTCCCCTCGGGTTTCTAAATAAGAAACAAAATAATAAACAAGCAAACAAAAAAAGCAGGTCAAAAGGTGGTTAAGTATCCTATAATTATTTGTTAACAGTTAAGGTAATTCTAGTTATTAGCAACAACTTAAAGTAGCAAAACTAATAAATACTAAAACAATATATTAAATGGTTGGTGGTAAAAATCTGGAAAAAATTGCTAATCACCTTTATTCTTTTATACTTCTGTGATAAATGAACTCTCACTGGCTTGCCAAATACTAATGCTGGTGTGGTTGTATAATAATCCACTGCAGCTTGAGCATCCTCTGTAGTTGCCATTTCAATAAATGCCTAAAATTGGACAAAATTATTATTTCCAAAATACAACAAAGAACACTGCCCAAGTCTTTCAAGATACATTAAACCATTAGAAAGCATTTTTAAGAGTGTAAAAACAGAAACAATATTGCTAATTTGCTCTTTTTCTAAAGGTCATCTCAGATTTTATTACCTTCAAGCTACTCAAGTGGCATTTATTATGTCTACTGTATTTGAAATAATAATTTGGCACCCATTTTGGTAAAAGTTTGCAATGGCTTCTCAAAAATTACCATCCTTTTATAGCCCTTGGAGTAATATAATGACAACTTTACTGCCTACGGACAATTAATAAATTTATTAAATAATCCATTAGGCCTAGAAATTAATGTTAATGACACATTTTAACTATTTGCTTTTTTCTCTATTAACATTCCACATTAATGATTTAAGATTACATTGAGCTCTTTTTCTTTTTTATAAGATTTTTTTTTTTAAAAGATTTTATTATTTGACAGAGAAAAACACAGCCAGAGAGGGGGGAACACAAGCGGAGGGAGTGAGAGAGGGAGAAGCAGGCTTCCCGCTGAGCAAGGAACCCGATGTGGGGCTCGATCCCGGGTCTCCAGGATCATGACCTGAGCTGAAAGCAGTCGCTTAACTAACTGAGCCACCCAGGCGCCCCTTGAGCTCTTTTTCTAATATAAAATCATATAACTGCTTTAGGAAATATAATATTAGTAATGAATAAATACTATACTTATTTCAACTCATACCTCATTAATTTTATTTAGAATCAGATGATTTGAAATGACTCCAAATGGTTCCACCAGCTGTAGTAGTTGATATCTCAAGTTTTTCCCTCGCTGAAAATCCATGATGTGAACAACTCGGCTCGTTTCCTATCCATTAGGAAAAAAATCAAGTCAAGAAGTCTCTTTAGAATCAAGATGAAACAAGTTATATATTAGAAGTTTCACAGTCGGAAATTTTTTTTTCTTTTAAAGATTTTATTTATTTAACAGAGAAAAACACCGCCAGAGAAGGAACACAAGCAGTGGGAGTGAGGGAGGGAGAAGCAGGCTTCCCGCCAAGCAGGGAGCCCGATGTGAGACTCGATCCTGGGTCTCTGGGATCATGACCTGAGCCGAAGGCAGTCGCTTAACCAACTGAGCCACCCATGCGCCCTCATAGTCTGAATTTAACCAGAACAGTTTAAGTATTTTAAAAAAACTCACAATATTCTAGAGAATTTTAAAACTACACAGAAAATCAGACTCACTGGGGTATATCTCCAAGTTTCAGAAAGCCTCTACAGTTATTTTTAAAGTAGAATACTGTAGACATAAATGGACAGCAAAATTTCTTACACTCAAGGTGAGATCTCTATACTATGGTCTATGAAAATTAAACTTTTAACTCTTATTAAAGTCATATAAAAGCCTGATGATATTCAAACAAAATACCAGTCTCTCTATAATGAAGGACTGCAATACAGATCCAACTATAGGAATCTGAAAGTTAAATTACACTTCCCCAAAGAGAAAGAGTTATTACTGACCACTCTGCCTTTTTGCATGTGTCTTGGTCCTTGCAGATTCCCATTTCCAGCACCTTTATGGAGAAAAAGTGATTTTTTAAAAAAATTCTGTAATAAATATACTGGTTATAAGTTTGGGTTTTTTTTTTTTTTTTTAAAAGATTTTATTTATTTGACAGAGAGAAACACAGCCAGAGAGGGAACACAAGCAGGGGGAGTGAGAGAGGGAGAAGCAGGCTTCCCGTTGAGCAGGGAGCCCGATGTGGGACTCAATCCCTCAGGAAAACAGGACATCTTTCAAACACAAATCAGAGGTTACCACAAATGTTGTAAGAACCATGCCTTTTCATGTGATATGATTTTACTTTTGATTAATTTTTCAACAAGGCTTCTTTTACCTCTGGTCACTGCACTTCATTTTTATGGTAAAAGCAATGAATTTTATAATCACCCAGATTTCCTCTTGGTCCAACTGCTGGTCCCCCAAGATGAAATGAGGGAGGTGGAGGTCCCAGAATTCCTGGTGCTGGGTTTGTAGACTGCTGCAGCATGAATGGATCACCCCTAGTAATGTGAGACATAAGATGTAATGAATGACAAAAAAGTCCATCAGAAGTAAGATTTATTGTTAAAATACCCCTTTAATGATTATAATTCTAATCTCTGCAGGCATTTATGTGTGAAGTAACTAAGGAAAAAGCTTTAACAATAAAAATCACTAATGTAAAAATTAGAATTCTAAAGGTACTTTTACACACAGTGACTTAGACCAAACTCTTGTATTTAATAAAGACACTCAGAAATATTTTTTGTTTATAAATTTTGAAAGTTTAACCTGAATTCCTTACAATGATCTCCTTTATTAACAAGAGCTTAAAAATTTTAACTTACATTGTGTGTCCTGTATCATTGTCAGGATTCCATTCTGGGTAGCTTTAAAGAGACCAGAAAATTAACTTTAAAATAAAACTGTCCTTTTCATAAAATAGCCTTGTTTGGACTTTAAAACAGAGTTTATTTATTAGTGAAGTTATAAGAGAGTCTAAGTGTTAGAAACACTGCAGTTTAAAACATATCATATAGATATTTCCAAAAAAACCTCCAGAACTTCAAAATAATCCAAATGAACAAGAATAAACTTGTTCTATATTGAAAATGTAAATACACATTTAAGATTAATTTTATATTTATTTGGTAAGCCATAAGGAGGAAAAAGTGCTGCACGGGGAACTGAAAATGTAGATATACGGCAATAGGGACCAACCACAGTTTTTTTTTTTTCTCCAGAATTAAATACCAGTAGCAACAAGAGAATAGGCACTAGAAAGAAAAGAAAGCCCCAACAGAGCTTGACATATTTAAAAACTCACACTATAGTGAACAACGGGTATGTGTATTTAGACAGGGAGATTCTTTATGAATTAAATTCCATTCCAGCAGCTTAAATTCAGAACCAAAGGCAATTCAAAAGGAAAATATTTATCTTGATGAATTTTGCTCAACAACTTGTAATTTCTAATGACTTTTCCTTTTTTATCTTCTACATTTTTAGAGCATGTATTAAGAGTTACTGAAAATGCTTGAGTCTATTCATGTATCAAAGGCCATCTTTAAGTCTATTAAAAATTCTTGCAATTTGTAGAAAGAGAGCCAAAGTTTATTTGCCCTCTAATTAGTATTAAATAACAAAACACCACTTTTACTGAACCTAATACTTTGAAATGAATTCCAGATCTAAACATTTTGTTTGTAACTGGTAATGCCTGGTCAGTATCAACTATGCAGTGGTTAACAATGTGGATATTACAAGCAAATGATGAACTCCCCAAAACCAATCAATGGCTGTTTCTGATTCACGGTACAGATGCTTTAAAGGTATTTCAAACTCCTACATTTCAAGAAGAAGCTGGCATCGACGACTGTGACTTGCTCCATTGATATGTTGACTCCACTCCTGCAGCAAAGTAAATTAGTAGAATTAACAAAAATAAAGCTAAAATATTTTTCATTTGAACCAAACTCTAGGAAGTTAATTTATATGCAGTATTATCATATGCTTTTCAAGCACGACAGACTGTAGAAAACACCTGACCATTCACTAGTCACAACGAATTAATTTAAAACCATTTCTCTGAATGCATGTACCATGATCCTGCCCTCAAATACGCCATGCACATTCTTGGAAAAACTGGATTATCCTGGTTAACATACTAATAGACCTGACAGGGCAAAGACAGAATTAATAAAGATCAAGAATAATAACTGACCTTGAGATCACCTAGACCAAACTGGATTTTATATACTGTATTATTAGAACTGCTTTTAGAAAACTCTATGATAAAATACCCATGCTTCTACTTTTCTAGAAATGTTATATAAATGTGACTAGTTAAAAATAGAATCTTTCACTTTATCGAGCTTTAAGGCATGCTCCAAGTGTACTAGAGCCATGAAAAGCTAAGATTCAACAGGAATGGCTTTTCTAGAAAATGCTCCCCCCATTTATCAAAAAACTAAGGTCCCATTGTATTTCCCAAAAGTAAAGAAGCAAGTTTCAGGAATGTCTGTTTCCAAATTTTAGGGAGGGAAACATATTCATTAGCATTTGTGTTCCTCTTTGGTTAATTTAAGGGATTAATTTCTTTCCTATTTTATGCAAATAAGCTTTCCTTTCTTTAGTTAAATCCACATATAAATGATCAATATTTTAGATAATTGAAGAAAGAGGAGTTGGGAAAAGTAGGTTCTGTCAGACTGCCTAAGTAGGTTCCATTCCCAAGGTGCCACTTAGTAGACATGAATCCTTGGTATCTACTATTGAAATTTACTATGATTCAGTACTCTCCTAGGATTTGTATAAAGTCAATGACTAAAGGTAAACTGCTTACCAGAACATTGCCAGGCACATAAGAAGTGCTCAAAAAAGAAAAAAAGTGAACTGTCATTACACTGCTTATAAAGCTATCTCGTTTTACAGTTTCTGCTTTATGAATATCATTATTTCACAAATTCCCACAAATGAGACAACTTTTGTCACATCCACACTACCTAATACATTTTATTTGGAATATAAAACATGTTCAGGCAATGTTTTTTAAAAAGGGGTCTCACTTAGACCTAAACTAAAATAAGAAACCAAATTTCAAGAGCTACCTTCTTGAAAAGCTTCAGAATGGTGTTTTATAAACCCAATTTTAAAAAATGGATTTATATTACAACAGTTTACATACTTCTCTGCCCTAAAAGAATTAACTAAAATCCTGTGAAAGAACTATGGAAGCTATATCTGAAAGCTAGACTGTCTTTTTAAAAATAATGGCTAATAGCTAAGGAACTTGAAATCTCTTCAGCTGGCTCCACAACCAGTTATTTGGGATATAAAAAGTTTGTACTTGCAAAGCAACAGACCACTAACTTACTGGCGGACACTTTTAAAATGGCTGTAAGAAGAGGCGCCATAGGTAAAGTTCACAAAATTTTAAGAGGGATTAAACAAATACCTTAGAATTTTCTAACTGAAAATATTCAGATTTTATTTAAAATGTCCTTGAGAAGCAGTGTGTTGGGAGAGGAGTAAAAGCTACCCTATCAGGCACGTTTCTAATTCACAGGAGATGGAAAGGGTATCTAGTTGAACAGAAAAATATTTATATTCAATCCTCTATGCTCTTTAAAGGTTTAAACTTTAAGTGTAGCTGGTCTTTCAAAGTACTACAAGGAAGGCCAAGATCAAAGAATTATTATTATGTACCTCCCAAGCCCAACCGTTCCTAATCTGCACTACCCCACCAGATCTTTGTTTTAAAGTGAGGATTAGGAGTCAAAACGGTTTTTAAAAAACCTATATCCTTGATTCTAAATTGAGGTAACTTTCACATCAGATTAATAAGGTAAAAGGATTCACTGTTTTGAATGTAGAAGTTCTGTAGGAAAACTATATTCACCTTTAACGTCTTTGAGATACCCAAATTATATGAAGAAAGGATATTTTGGGAGAAGCACTTCTGGAACGGCAGTAAAAAGAATTTAAGGGCTTCTAGAATAATACTAAAAGGAAAACTATGAACTCAAGTGACAAGAGGGTGAAAAGGCTGTTAGCAGGCACTTTTCTTTAAGTGAAAAGAATCTGAGGGAAGTTTGAGGTTGTGGAGAAAAGTAACTGACATTCTAAAATGATCTAGGAAGAAATAAAAGCAGTACCATCACTGAAAGTCACTTAAAATATCAAATAATGAAGACAAATTAGATCAAGTTTTTCACCTAAAAGTTCCTTATTTCATAGTAAGATGAAGTTTTGATCACGTAAACTATTTAACACTACCACTAAGTGAAAAGAACAGATTTTCCAAGTTATGCAGCAATACCAGAGAGCAGGATTAAATGTTTAAAAATTTTCATTATCTACTTTCTCCACAGGAATTTTCTCTCAAGTCATTGTTTCTGTATCAGTTATAAAATGAGAAAGGACCACAACTAAAGGTAAACAGTTGTTTTTTCAATAATGCAGATACTCAGAAAACATGAGCTATGTTAGGGAAACTGGAATACCTTAAGACAACAACCCAAGTGCTTAAACTTCTTAAAACTGGCCCAATTCACAAATACAAATTTTGTAAATCAAACAATTCAAAGGGCCTCAAGTAATTCTTAAATGTTCCCAATACTGTGGCATAATATCAAAACCAGGTAGGGCCTAAGCATTTTTTACAGGTTTAATTAAAATACCCCTTGCACTAGGCAAGGGTATCTTACTCTTAAATCCAAAGTTTCATCAGATACTTAAAAACTGTTCTTTCGTTAATTTAGATCCATATAACTAGAGATATTTATTAATATTATTGTTCAGAAACTAACAGGCAGACCAATTTGGAGAGAAAAGATCAAGCACATATAACAGAACTTTTCTCTGATTAAAGTCCTCTTGCAAAGGTTTCCTTTTGTGTTCCTTTAGTGTTTTTCTATGTACAAGCAACAAGGGTAAATACTGCTCAAAGTCAGAATAAGATTTCCAGCAATAGCTCTAGATGTATGAGGACTCCATTAGCAAAGATTTTAAGTCCCTCAGAATCACTTTCATTTAAGACACAGTAACTAACTATTTTCCTTGGAATTTAGAGATCCTATGTGAGAACACTGATCATATGGCCAATTCTGCAAAAGGCAAGAATAGAAAAAAATTGAGTCACCAAAGTTTTGTGGCCCTTTTCATTAAATCAACTCCCACCAGACCTAAACTTTATCCAACATATTTGGAAAAAAGACAACACTAAAGATACCTAGCAAATAAAATGCCTAAGTTTTATCAGTGTGGGATCACGTCTTAATAAAAATTAGAATTTAAATTTAGCATTCGATGTTAGTTTATTTGGGTTAAAGATTAAAATATTCTTTTGTGCTGTACTTAAACTATTATACAATAATTCAAAGATTTTTGTATTATGGAAATAAATTTAGCTAAGAATTAACTTCTTAAAGACATTTTTCAAAGTATTCTGTGTAAATTCAAATAAAAGAAGCCTATTCTCTTAAATTATCTGAGGCAAAAACACTGAGATCCAAACACAGAAAAGGGAGTGACTGGTAATACTTTTAAAAAGAATATTAAAAACAAAACCACTCATGATCTATGATTTAATTTACTCAAAAAATTAAGTCACTAAAAAATGCTTTTTAAAGGGAGAGATATGAAAAAGAAATGATCCTTCCAGATGTTACTGTAAAGAAAAAACCCTGAATAGTAATCATCAATTTCATGGCAGCAACATGTTAAGTAGAATAACTGTACAGCACATTAGGAAATATGGACGGTCAGAGATCATAATCAAGCTATTAGAGTGCTATTATGTTGACTTTTAAGTCAAGTGCACTGCATATCGGAAAAAATTCAGTGAGAATGAGTAATGCTGAAAACACTGGAAGAGAAAGGACAATGTATCTACAGGGCATTTTGAAAAAGCTCCCATTTTGCTAGATGTGGTAATTAAAGCAAAGGAGAATTAGATATATATATATATATACATATTTTTTTTCCTCAAATGACTATACCAGAAGTCTAATAAGCCTCGTCAGAAAAAGAATATGCTTGTGAGGAACATAGAGTGGGATACTGCAGTAGTTGATTTTTACAAGTCTCTAAAAGGGACAGATGCAATATGGGATAATAAAAAGTGAGTTTTGAAGTATGTTTAAGAAAGTTGTGGAAAAGGAGAAAAAAAATGATGAAAAATTTCAGTCATAGTATGAGAGTTTGTGTTAAAGGGAAACTAAAAAAGAAGAATGAACTAATCTAAAATATGAAACATACTGAAACAAACACCAGGGCTCTACATTAACTCTTTCCCTGTAGCCACAGATAAGGAAAAAAAGAGAATTGTTCAAGAATACATCTTTACTACATACAAATCAGCAATCAAGACAGATGGAGAGCTGAAATCTAGCATCCTGAATGGCAGAGCACATTGACTGCAAAATAAATAAATAAATAAATAAATAAAAATACTTAAAACAATTCAACAAAGCAGACAAAAAACCTGCTTAAATATATGATTAAGAAGAACATATTGATGCCAAAAACCAACAAGATAATCTCAGTGGATGACAGCTTTGTGGCCAGAAGTAATCTAGGCAGACTGTATTAATGTAAAGCCCTGGTTTAATGCTCAAAAACAATTACCTTCCAAATAAAGTGTTCTCAAAAGCATAAAAATTCTCGATCAACTCAGTGTCACCAGACTACAGAATTAGAGTAAAAGATATAGGTAAATACAGAATAGGCACTACAATGTAAAAGAAATTAGAAGTATCTGTTGCATTAACTCACCTTATTAGAATGAACTGGCAAATCACATATAGAGCACAGATGGGGATAACCCTTCGGTAAGAGTCCATGGAAGTCTTCAATATTGCTACTTGGAGGAGCGCCCCTCTTTTTCTCAAAGAGAGATCTCTCTTGTAAGGGGCCAGGACCACGTCCCATTCTCTCATACTCACTGTCAAATTTATGATAGTTATGCGAGGTCTCACCAAAAAAAGAATCATCCCTACACCTTTCTCCATCTCTTAATCTGTCATCTTCATAATCCATTCTGTCATAATAACCAGATTCTTGAGAACGACTTCCATGGTCATAATCAAGCACTGGGTTGAGACTAGGACCACGATCATCAAAACTATCTCTTCTAAAGTGCCTTTTTTCTTCCCAATCATCCCTAGGTACTCTGTATGGTGGTTCCCGTGTAGCAGATCTGCCATCTCTACCATAACTCAATGTAGGGCCTTCTTCAGTTCTCCTCCTTTTAAGCTGTAGAAGGATTTGGGGCAAATTCTCAGGAGTAATCTTGTCCTCTGGATAACGACTCAGTTCATCTAAGTCTCTAGCAGACAGACCAAAGCTGGCCAAAATGTTACTGGCCTGGTCTGCATCTCCACGGTGTTGAGAAGACAAAGGGAGTGGACCTCTACTTCCAATGTTAAATATAGACTGCAAATTATGGGAAGAAGTACTAGCAGAAGACAGTGCACTATGAGCTCCTTGTTGATTCAATGAAGAACTCATTCCAAGATTCATTAAACTAGCAAGGCGTGCAGTACCCTGGTTCATCCTTCCAAGAGATGCTGGCATACTTAAAGACTGGGTAGCAGCAGCAAGAAGGCCTATTCCTGCTGCAGACAGGTCACGCCCATGACCCTGCGAGTCCCTACCGAGAGATGACTGCTGGAATGACTTGGACATTGTAGAACTATCTCTTGTCTAGTTTATAGACTTAAAAAATTTTTTTTAAAAGAAGGCCAAAAAGAAAGCTCAAACTAGCAAACTAGGTTAACTTTGCTTCAAAAAATGGTAACGCCAAGAAAAAGGATCAATAAGGACTGTAGAATCTTCTTCAAGCTGAGAACCAGCAGACAACTCTGTAGAAAAATAAGCAATTTTAGTCATAAATCCCTTTAAGTAGATGCTGTTTTTTTTTTAGAAAAAAAACTTATGCATCATGTTGATTAAAAAAAAACATATAAGATCTCAAACTTACAAGGAATTTATTACATATCTTAAACAGATTCCAGATGTATGCAGAGCCTGCATATAGATATTTAAAAAGTAGTCTTTCATGCCAAGGTTTATTAAAGGGAATTTCATACTGAATTTAAAAACATTTCAATTGAAGGATTAGATGTCTGAGTACATCAAAATTTCAATAAAAATATAGATGGGTCTCTTCTTTTGGAAGAATAAAAATACACCCTATAGTATGATGTTTAAGCTCCAGAAGACTAAAAGCAAAAAAATCAAGGTCAGCAAGTCAAAGATGAATCAGTTGTACTCTGCTTTAGAAAATGAGACCTATTATTACTATCAGAAAGAACCAAGTAAATCCACAAGTAAATGAAGCTTAGGAGTCAAGTACCTAATATAAGATCTAAGACCAAACACAATAGTTGAGACCTTTATGCAGCAAAATCAATTTGAGGTAAAGACAGATGTGAAGAAAAATAAGTGACTTCCTAGTTTGAGGATTTCTGCACAAATTTAAGCCATATGACTAACTGCCTTCTTACGGTCCATCCTGTATCAGGCAGTGCTTATTTCATTTCTAATTTTAAAAAGTAAGGAGAAATATGGTCAATATAGAAATAGGAGAACTCCCAAGAAAAAAACCCAGGTATAGGAAGTATAGGCGATTTAAAGAAGTGAAACTCCCCTTCTAAGTTAGCATCCATAAAAGCTCATTTAATACTCTCGGCTACAGAACCTCTAGAGCTCAAAACAGGTAAAAATGAAAATGATATCGTGCTTATACAGATTTCTGTAAACTTTCCACAAGATTAGCCCATTCACTTGGAAATTTTAAATTCTGAACACAATCCCCCAAGATAATGTTTCTGGATGAAATTACTTTCATTATCTTATTATTTTATCTCAAATTGTTACACAGGAATTTGCAAAGCATTTACATATGATTCTCATAAAATAGCAAATGACACATAACAAATATTCTTGAAATAACTTTTTATAGTCACAACTATATACCAAGGTTAAGTCTAAAGTTATGTGCTACATAATTCAATTTAGAAGCATTGCTCTGTTAAGTTTCATACATTTGATCACCCACACACCTAAGCACTGATAGTTTAATATTATTAAACTTTATTACAATTAATAACAGGGCAATATTCAAGTTACAAGTCTATTATGGGACCAATTCCACCAATGACTAAATAAGGCAAGGAAACACTGAACATACAGTGGTAGAGGAAGTATAAAAAAAAGTTGCAGGCAAGACTTAGATTTTACAAAAAGATGTAACAAAGTTAAAAAGACACAGAAATGCTATCAGAGGTGACTGGAATTACAGAAGATGTTTTTGCACAGCAAGAGAGATGAAACTGAGAAAAGACACTAAAGAAACTAGTTACAGATGAGATATATGATATATAAGCTACTTATGCTTTAAGAATAATAAAGATAAGAGTTAAGTGGACTTTTCTGGATGACAGTTTCCTTGGTATGTCTCATAGAAAAGGCCATACAGAATGGCAGTTCAAATACTGTGCAAACATTAGTAGGGTCCTCTGAATTTTCATGTTTATTTTAAAAGATCAAAACCTTTAGATGGTTCTAAAACCAGCACGTCGAAGTAACTGTATTACTGTTAATGGCAGTTTTGTTCTTCATGGTACAAAGCTATGTAACACAGAAAAGCCAGTTGTTTTTCTTCTTTTAAGGACTATTTCTTTCTCTTAGGGAAAATTATAGAGTAATATTATGAATATATAAAAATTTTTAATTGATCATATTAAGGAAGTGACTGTCAGATTACAGAGATCTCAATTACTTTTTTTGTAGCACATATGAAACGGGTGGATCTGTAAAAGGAAAGGTTAAGAGAAGTAAAGATAAAAGATAACCTTAAGACAAAACAGAAAATGGATGTCAGAAAAACTCAGAAAAAGAGCAAGACAAACAACAATGTAAATCCCATGACAACTTGTAATCTCATAAGACTAACTGAATGTTTTGAGACTCAAGAGTTGCATTTCAAATGCAGCCCACACAAGCACATGAGAACTTTATTACTGAAAAGTGGTGTAAGTCAGACTTTTGACGGGAACACAAATAACCACAGTCTTAATTTTCTTCATTAAAACAAAAGAACAGAAATCAAGCGCCTGGGTGGCTCAGTTGGTTAAGTGACTGCCCTAGGCCCAGGTCATGATCCTAAGAGTCCTGGGATCTCATCCTGGATCCTTGCTCACTGGGGAGTCGTCTTCTTCCTCTCCCTCTGCCCCTCCCCCCCAATCAATAATCTTAAAAAAGAAAAAAAAAGAAATGAGAGAAATCAAATGTGACAGCATTGTTCCAAGAGAACTTAGGAAAACAGTGTCTTTGGTCAGTCACCAAAAAAATGATAAGCCATTTTAAAAGGCTTGTTTAGGCAAGACCTACTGCCTCTTCAGGTCAGCACAACACTGAGGTGTTTACTAAAAAAACCAAAAAACCAAAAAACAACAAAAAAACACCAAAAAACTCTTCCACTTCAAAAGAAGCACTACCTCCACCCTAAAATCAGGAAACATGAGACAATTCTAAATAATTACCCTGGGCTTAAACCTAGTTCATGACATAAGCATAAACCATAACTAAAAATGCTAACTTCATGGTCAACATCTGAACAACTCTATGTATGGTTAAGAAGTTTCACTTAGTAACAATCAATTCTCCCCATTCCATCAATAGTTATATTGGATTTACTTTCTTCAGTTAAAAGAAGTGGAATACTAAAATATTACAGAACATGATTACATCTTAACATATCCACAAAATTCATGGTAAAGAGAAGTAAATGGTCATTCCACATCTAGATTTCCTATATAAAATAGTTTTTTTGTCCCATTACTCATTTTTCCAGAGGATTATTTAGCAGGACTACTAAAATGAGCATAAGAGGACTTTAGTTCTTTAAAACATTATAGGAAAAGATCCTTCAGCTTTTAAATTCAGAATTTTAAAATGCTACGTCTTAAAAGTATCTAACTACTACTATTTCGAACTTTAGTTCTGTTCTCAATTATGTGAAATATCTGCATCCAAAAAACAACTATTTTTAATACATGTATAATCATAAAAGCTTGTAGAGATGGGGTGCCTGGGTGGCTCAGTTGGTTAAGCGGCTGCCTTTGGCTAAGGGCATGATCCCAGGGTCCTGGGACTGAGCCCTGCACAGGGCTCCCCGCTCAGTGGAAAGTCTGCTTCTCCCTCACCCTGCCACTCTGCTTACTTGTGTGCGCGCTCTCTGTCAAATAAATAAAACCTTCAAAAACAAATAAATAAATAACTGTAGCTTCTTATAGTATTTTTCCCCTTCTGAATTAAAAACACAATGTGTTAAATTTTCAGATTTCCCAAATGTTCTATGAAAGCCAAACACCCTTGTGATGTGCTAAATCATTCATGTGAAAATATGCCCATATATTTAAGGTAGGAACCAACAATACCTATGTAAGAAAAAAAATTCCAATCATGTCACCTATGTTAGCATGTAAAGTCCACTATTAGTGATTTCCAAGAAGCATCACTTCAGAAGGTAGTTGCTTAATTCTGGTCATCAATCACACAAAAGCATGGATTCCTGTGGTCAGAATTTGTAAGCCAAGTATCTGATTCATTTCCAACTACAGTAAAGGTTTAGGTTAATTATTCCTTAAAGTTTCACACTTTTAATTAATTTTATAATGGTCTCACAAGACACCAACAGTTTCCAACGTAAAGTTAATAAATTTTTCTTTTAATGTTAGTTTACATCACTATCTTTTCTTACTAAGAGTTTCTAACTTACATCTCATCTTAAGGGTTTGGTTTGAAAACTGGATTTCCCAGGAGGCCTGGTGGCTCAGTTGTTAAGCAACTGCCTTCGGATCAGGTCATGATCCCGGAGTCCCGGAATCGAGCCCCACATCAGGCTCCCTGGCCATGGGAAACCTACTTTTCCCTCTCTAGCTGTGTTTCTGTCAAATAAATAAAAATCTTTTAAAAAATTAAAAAAATAGAAAAAAACAAACAAAAGAAGGATTTCCTATCCGAGGAGTTATTCAATCTTTTATATAGAGAGCTTAAACCACTTTAAAACCTTATAATCTGTGGTTTTTCAGTGCCACAATCTCATTTTAGTATGGCATACCTTTGAGTGACTTAAAAGTTTTTTTCATAATAAAATGAACTACTGGAGTGCCTGGGTGGCTCAGAGTTCTGCCTTTGGCTCAGGTCATGATCACAGGGTCCTGGGATCAGAGTCCCACATCAGGCTCTCTGCTCAGCAGGGAGCCTGCTTCCCTCTAGTTCTCTGCCTGATTCTCTGCCTGTTTGTGATCTCTTTGCCAAATAAAATCTTAAAAAAAATAAAAATATATAAAATGAACTACTAATAGTTCATAAACCTCTTAGGAAACAAAGCCCCAGCTCTATTCATTTCAGTTTTGTGTAAAGCAATATACACCTCATCAACAATAGGAGAAACAAAACACTGCAAAATGTAGTGCTGAGAAGGCTGAAAAACCGGTGTAAGTTTTTAAAGTCCTTTGCGATTATCATTTTTTTTTTAAGATTTTATTTGACAGAGAGAAACACAGCCAGAGAGGGAACACAAGCAGGGGGAGTGAGAGAGGGAGAAGCAGGCTTCCCGCGGAGCAGGGAGCCTGATGTGGGACTCCATCCCGAGTCTCTTGGATCATGACCTGAGCCGAAGGCAGTCGCTTAAGCAACTGAACCACCCAGGCACCCTACGATTATCAATCTTAATCCATTTTACAGCCCTGAATTCAACTTCTAGCCCACTTCTTGATCCTTAGGCTAATGAAATAAGAGTGTTTGTGCAAAGTGCCTTCAGCTGCTAAAACAGAAAACATGTTAATCTGAAGGGATTCAGATTCAGGCTTGGAACATTCTTCCTACACCTGAAATTTTTCTTAGCAACTTTCAATTAGACCATTAAAATTTTTTAGATTAAAGCAATACAGGATAGAAACTTACTCCATTTACCTGACATTTGTGACTCGATTTGATTTTGATACTAGCTTGTCTTACTTTCTTAAGAATTAGCAGGTTTTCCTCTAGGTGCCATTCCGCACCCGTAAGACATTTCCTTCCACTTTGACTCCAATTTGTACAACTCTTTAATTTGGTATATATGAAGATTTTTACCAAATATCTTGATGTGAATCCTATTCTAGTACAAAATATCTGACTGAGCAAATCATTTAGCATTTGTTTTTTCATCTGTAAAACGGAAAAGAAAATACCTATTTCATAAGGCTGTAAACATTTACTAAATCAGTCCACATAAAACACTTAGAATGGTCTGACCTTACGCAAAAGATTTTAGGTCAGGACTGTAGTAATCATCTACTTTTATGCAGATGACCCTAACAACGAACGATAAAAACCTTAGATGTAAAAGGACTGACCCACAGACATACCAATGTATAAACCTTTCACTTGCACCGGACTCCCCATTTCATATGTCAACTTTAGTGTCTCATTCATTTCTATTCAAGACTGGAATTCATATTTGAATTTTGCTACTGAACCACAGGTAAGCTTTAAGACACCAGATTTAGGGCGCCTGGGTGGCTCAGTAGGTTAAAGCTCTGCCTTCCGCTCAGGTCATAATCTGAGGGTCCTGGGATTGAGGTCCGCATCGGGCTCTCTGCTCAGCGGGGAGCCTGCTTCCTCCTCTCACTGTCTGCCTCTTGGCCTACTAGTGATCTCTCTGTCAAATAAATAAATGAAAATCTTAAAAAAAAAAAAAAAAAAAAAAAAAGAAGAAGAACCAGATTTAAAGGCTGGCAGTAACTTAGACAACACTGAAAAAAAGCCGCAGAGACTAGGGGATCTAAACAAATTAAACCCCTTCCTTTATTCTCCATTACCAATCTACCTTTAAATTATCTTCTTATTCTTCAAAAAGGCCTTACCTCCCTGCTGTAATCTTACTGGACATCCCCAGTCCTCCTGTCTTCCAGCTGCCTCTATGCATCCATGTTTACAGCTTCTAATAAACCTCCTAAAACATCACTATTTTATATACTCCTTTGCTAAAAAACACATTACTACTCCCTAACTACTTACCACATGAAAAGCACACCATGGTTTTTAATGATTTTCATGTTCTAGTTGCATCTTACTTCTCAAAATGTATTTTCCACCATAAGCCAACACCTTACGCAAAAGATTTTAGAAGCAATTATAGGACTGCTCAGTACTTGTGTAAATATATTTGCTGGACTATCTCCCTCTTCATTTAATACTAGTAATTCTCTTATGGCCCAGCACTGCTCCCCCACATACCATGCTACAGTTTATATACAAACCACAGTGTATACGAAACAGAAGTTTAGAAAGGGAATGTTGACATCTTAGATGCCTTCTACCTACCAATTTCCAGTGCGTTCTTCATCTTGCCTTTCCTCAGTTCCTTACTTTTTTTTTTTATCAATTAACATACACATCCTAAAAAAGATGTTAATTTTGCATTTTTAAAAAAGATTTTATTTATTTATTTGACAGAGAGAAACACAGCTAGAGAGGGAGATGCAGGCTTCCCGTCGAGCAGGAAGCCCGATGCGGGGCTCCATCCATGGTCTCCAGGATCATGACCTGAACCAAAGGCAGTTGCTTAACCAACTGAGCCACCCAGGAGCCCCTAATTTTACATTTTATAGTTTTATGCAAATTAACATTTAATATGCATGGACTGTTCTTACCTACTTGTAAAAAACTGACTTACACATTTAACTGCAATATACATAACCACATGGCACATACACTTATTCTGCAGATGATGAACATTTAGGCTGTTTCGAGCCATTACCAATGTTGTTAGTATGAATATTTCTTGTTGTCTCCCTGAAGCTTCAAGCTTTAAATTTCCTTCTTTGTGGTGCTCTTCCAGAATACTCCATACAAGGACACTCAGTTAAGCAATATAAGTATTTTGCTGTTCCACATTTTCTTACATCAAGAATTTTTAAGTGCAAATGCTTGTAATTCTGACACTACTTCTTTCTCACACAGGTTCAAACACTTGACTTTAAATTTTCACATATGGAATAGCTTCTTATGAAAGTTACCATGCCAAAAGGAGATATTTAATATCCAAGTAGTTGCCACAAAGAGGAAAAAAAACATACAAATCATCTTGAGAAAGATCAGATGTTATCTTCATTAGCAACCATCGATACTCCAAATCAAAGATCCTATTTAAACCCTAGTATTCCAACTGATTGGAGATGGCACCCATAGGTATCACCCTTTGCTCTTACCCAGCAGTAGTAGATGGGATTAATGACCTCACCCTCCCTTCATTCACCTTTTTTGTTTTCCTACTAACTTCTTTGTATTTTAAGATAGGCACCAACATCCACAAGCTATTGGGACTGCTGATCAAAAAGAAATGTCACATCTGCCATTTTAAAAACTTTCCAGAAAAAAGTAAGCTCTTTTTATCAATTAACCTTTAAACGTTAGAAAAGCTTTTAAAACTAATCCAAAATTTTTATTAAATTTTTAAAAATTTAACCTTAAGATTTCATTGCTACTTCATGTAAATTTGTTTAACTGCAGTCTTGAGACTTATGTATTCAGAGAGCATTAAAGTTTGATACAAGCTGGATATTATATGTAAGTGCATCATATCAACGGAACTCCATCTACTCAGACCTGCCGCATTAATTGTATTTGTCAAGCCAGTTAACACAGCACTTTATTATATATCTCCTATTGCATTACAAGTTTGTATTTAAGCTTATGATAGACACAGGCTGCAATAAGTCAAAAGCTAAGGTAGTAAACTTTAAAAACCACTTACAAATATCTTTTAATGGTACAAATATCGAATTCTCAAACCATTCATTGGCTTTTCTCTCTGCTCCAGTTTTAACAAAATTTTGTTTATGTAAACTTTTTTTTTTAAATCAAGAATTTCAGCACTCTCAATCCCAATGATCCAACGAGAAGGCCCAATACATAGCTAGGAATTATGAATTACAGAACTCCATTTCCTTGGACAGTGTTCCTTGGAATAACAGTATTCCTTGGAATAACACACACACTCTCTCTCTACACAATTGTGAAACTACACTGTCTACAACCCTTCCACCCCACCCTCAAAGAACTCAGTATTGTCCATTCCAAAGTCAAGTCCGCTTAGAACCTGTTGCCACAAGTGTGGGGCAGTTTTAATGCAACTCTAAGTAAAAGAATATATTTAAGAAACAAAGTATGTATTTTTAAAAAAGTATCTTTAACTACAAGATGTGCTATGAATAACACTTTTAACAAATCATTACCCCATTCTTTGATTTTCATCATTCTTAAAATAGTTTAAAGGCTGAACTTCACATTGTCACTTAATTACCACCAGTCCCCATAATGGTAAATTATTCTTACATAAGGATGCCTTCAGATTCCCCCATTTGTCTACAAGTAATAACCACGGTATCTCACATAATAAATACTACTTTGCCACTTTTGAATCCTCTGCACTTCAGACTCAAAGAAACTGGCTCACTTTTATCTCAATTCCTCTCAAAACTACATGAGGTCCTAAAGAAACAAAACATGATACTGGTTTTTTAAGCCGTCTAGCATGTATAAAAAAATGTTTCGAGGCGCCTGGGTGGCTCAGTTGGTTAAGCGACTGCCTTCGGCTCAGGTCATGATCCCGGAGACCCAGGATCGAGTCCCACATCGGGCTCCCTGCTCGGCGGGAAGCCTGCTTCTCCCTCTCTCACTCCCCCTGCCTGTGTTCCCTCTCTGTCAAATAAATAAAATCTTTAAAAAAAAAATGTTTCATCGCCTTCCCCCTATAAAGATAAATGTAATTTCTTGTGGAAATGTCAAGAAAACACAAGGAAAGAAATATAAATCACTCATAATGCAAATGCCAACCTCCAGAGCTAACAATTTTTCGTACATCTCTATTTTTAATGCTTATTCCCAAGTTCCTTTAAAAGCCAAAAAAAAAAAAAAAAAAAGGCATCAAATTTGGGATCAGCAGTGTTTTATGATTTTTCTTTCCAAATAATACTGTGTTACATTATTTTCCCATCATTACTCTCCTCTTAAAAACATTGCTTTAGGGCGCCTAGGTGGCTCAGTTGCTTAAGTGACTGCCTTGGCTGAGGTCATGATCCTGGAGACCCGAGATCGAGTCCCACATTGGGCTCCCTGCTCAGCAGGAAGCCTGCTTCTCTCTCTCTCACTCCCCCTGCTTGTGTTCCCTCTCTGGCTGTGTTTCACTCTGTCAAATAAATAAAATCTTAAAAAAAAAAAAAAAAAAAAAAAAAAAAAAAAAAAAAAAAAAAAAAAAAAAAAAAAAAAAAAAGCCTATACAGGGGCGCCTGAATGGCTCAGTGGTTAGGTGTTTACCTTAGGATCAGGTCATGATCCCAGAGTTCTGGGCTCAAGCCCTGCATCCCGCTACCTGCATGGCGGGAGGCCTGCTTCTCCCTCTTCCACTGCTTGTATTCACTCTCTCTCCCGGGGTCTATCTCCGTCAAATAAATAAATAAAGTCTTAAAAAAAAAAGCGCTATACAGATTTCTATCAGATGGCCACAGTATTATTAGCACATCTCTAAGCACTGTATCTTTCAGATTTTTAGCAAGCTTGGTAACTGAGATTACATTCTTTTGTATACTGTTCTCTTAGGATAAATTCCTTTAAGTATATTCTTCCATTTTTAAGCCCAATTATAACCTAAGTCTAAATCAAGTACTCAGCCAAGACACAAGCATTCTGTAACACACCTGCAGCACTGCCACCGTTTATATTGCCACCACCTCCTTGGGCTTTAATCTTCTCTTCGATGAAACTAGGGATTTGAATTATTTTATTTTTGAAGTCATGTAAGATAATACTTGTTTTCTTCATGCTAATATTTGTTCACCTATCATTAACTCACCTGTAATATTACTTAGCATTGACAATACCCTAAAAGCATTAATGAAATTAGTATGTTTAAAAAAGACTTACACAATGATTGGATCAAGAGTGGTTAAATCCCTTCAAATTAGTTCAAAATGGTATGTAAAGGTAACCACTTAAAAACAGCGGAGAAAGGAATTGTGTGAAAACTTCCTCTCTGGGTAACATACACGTTAACGTTAAACAATATAAATGTTACGTGCAAGGGGAAAAAATGTAAATTTAAAGCACTTCACAAACATCTTCTGGCTAAAGATCTCTTTTCCCAGTCTTAACAAAACAGAACAATCTTCATTTAGTACTTAAATTGTGTTCAAGTTTGCAAAAACATTCTAGTTAAATGCAAAAGGCATACACAGCGATTTTGTAATAAAAATCATTGTCCACCTTCCATTTCTAAAACATTACCGTTGGAAAAATCATGACGACAGACTCTGCAGACGACTGAGCCATTGAGTTTTCAAAAGGAAATTTTATTTTCAACCTTTATGAAAATATCCTATAACAGAATCCTTGTCCGCCGAGTAGAACTGTTTAAATTTATCTGGGAGAAAACTGTTTTATCGACTACCTCAAAATCTTAAACCAAGCTCTATTCAACAGAACGCAGCATCAAGACAACAATCTCCTGACTAAGACCTGGGAAATAAACGACTCTCGCAATATTCCAGCGCGCCTGAAAGACTACAAATTTCGGTATCGCCATAAGCGTTCTAGAAATATCTGTCTGGAAAACTGTAACTGATCCAACAGGAATATTCCACAGTATAGGGTCAGAGAGCAGGAAAAACATCTAGGAGAATTCTTCCACGGCAAATGAGAAAAGTCCCTGTAAAACACCGAACATGGCATACAGCTAGTAATGAAAAGAACAACGATGCACCGACTACACCATGGTACTCCAAAAAGCCTTTGTCTGGAAACCGGAAGGTCCCACAACACAGGATCCTCTTTAGAGGAACACAGACTGATAATATTTTAATAAAGAGAAAATAGGGGTAACTCTCTAAGCAAGCCTCTTGGCTCGCAGCCTACTGCAGAAGGCTTTCCCCACGACGCAATACGAAAAACAAGCGTTAACGTTTCATTTTTCGGCCATTTTTACGCGATGGGGGTGGGGAGGAACTGTTTCTGAGGTCCAGCTAAAATCCCGCGCGGATGTGTGTGGGCGGGGGACAGGGGAGTCTTAGGGGGCGCTATGAAGCAATGGGCCAAAAGCAGAGCGAAGGCCGTGACACCAAAAGAAGAAACGCTGCTCAAATGGCTAAGCTTCTCAGAGTCTGCGAAATCCTCCATTTTGCGGCACGTTTTAAAGCGGCAAAGAGGGGGGAGGGAAGCAAACGCCTATCTGGAGCTGGCGCTATTCCAAGACTTTGCTGCTTAACTATTCTCCCCAAACGGCAGGCTCCCAATGGACAGCCAGTCCCTCAGGCCTCGAGCGCTCCTCCCTTCGCCTCAGAGCTGCAGTCCGCGTGTAACGGGCTCCTCGTCCCGCCCCCGCCCACAGCAAGCCCAAGACTCGGGAAGCTCGGCCGATCGGCTGCCCTCGGCGTCCCCCGACTCTCCCGCCGCACCCCAGGCCCTTGGCTGGCCGCGTGTCTCCCTCCGGGACCGCTCACCTCCACCGCCCGAGGAGGCTGGTTGCGCCGCCACTGCGCTCCTAACATGGCGGCCGCCGATCAGGCGGCTCACATACGCAGCGAGGAGGGAGGCAGAGCGGGCGAGCGGGAGCGAGCAAGAAAGGCGCGCCGCCGGCTCCCCGCGGCCCCTGTCGCTGGCGCTGCCTCCTCCCGGCGGACGCGGAGAGCCCCCGGCCACCCCACCCCGATTCTTACCCGCTTCACGCCTACCTTAAGGAAAGGGAGAGGGAAAAGGAGAGGTACCTCTCTCCTAGTGAGCGGGACGCGGAGGCTCCCACAATCCCCCGCAGCAACGGCGCTGGTAAGAGGTGGCAGCGGCGGCTGCAGCCCAAGAACAAACCCGCTCTCGCGAGAGAGTACACCCACCCCTCCACCTCGTCTCGGGTCCGGTTTCTGCGCGCGCGCCAGGCCCCTCCCCCTAACTCAGGGCGCGCACACCACGGCGGTCGTTGTTCTCTAATCCTGGAGCCCGCCTGTGGCGGGAAATAGATAAGAGAGCTACAGTTTAGGAGTTCGAATCCCATTCCCCCCCAAAAGCGTTTCCCCAACCCTTAAACTTCATGGTGCAAAATTTAAATAAGGTATGCGTTAGAGGCGAGTCGCGGGAGTCAGTAGCTTAGACTCGATTCCTATTCTGACTATTCTCTCAGTATTTGCCGAGGAATGGTAGCAAGCGCCAGACGCGGGAACCTATACCATTTTGGCTGCTTTTTAACCTAAGTAATTCCGTGGAGAGTCATGGAGGCAGAAGATAGAAAACGCAGCCCATTCAAAGAAAGACCACCGCTGCCACTTTGAATTTGACTGAATATAAAACGCCCGAGGCTGATAGAGGTTCCTGAATTGCACATGTGAAAATCCTGAGGCCAACTCTGAGATACTTCCTGAAGTAAATTAGTGAATACAGATACTACTAGCACTTCAAATTTTTAAAATCTTTACTGTGCTGAATCATATTCGCATCTTTGAAAAATCGTTCAGGGTCCTCTGTGAAGATAGTGGAGAGGCCAAAGATGGAGAAGACCAGAGACCAATGGAAAATTGAAGAGATCATCTAGTTCAGAACCCAACTCTTTGTTAATTTCACTGGCTACTAAAGACGAGGAAGGGAAGGGCTATGGATGAGTGACAACTTTATGGTTAGCAGTGCTATCAAGTGGCACTGGCAGATTACCCGGAGAGACTATCATAAGGCAAGATGTTTGGCATCAATTTTAAACTAAGGAGTGGCATTTATGGGTCTTGAGCTCAGGGGAAAAAGATGTGGGTTAGTGGCACATTTGAATTAATGACATAAATGAAGCAATGAGATTAAAAAGGTAAGCTAGAGATAGTACAGTGAAAAGAGGCCTTAGGACCTTGAGGAGCGAATCAGGTAGAGCTGAATGGCGAGAGAGACCAAGTGAGTACAGAGATAGTGGGGAAAAAGCAAAACGTTTTGGGAATAGCAGGGAAGCACACAAATTGTACTGCCCTGATAGCTAAAATAGAGGTCAAAGTGATCAGCAGGGTCAGATGCTATCAATGGGAAGAGTAGGACTAAAAACATCTACAAAAGATTTAGCAAGATGGACATCATCCTTAACATTATGGACTTGCTTCCAGTAAAGTGGGAGAGGAAGTCCGACGGGAGATGCATTGAAATGGGAAGATGGAAAACTACCCAATACAGGAAAGGCTTGGCTATGAAGACTGGAGAAAGCAGGATTGAGTTTTCCATTTTATTATGGAGTTTTCTGGGTTTTATTTTTTAAAAGATTTAACAGAAACACAGCTAGAGAGGGAACACAAACAGGGGGAGTTAGAGAGTGAGAAGGGTGTCCAATGCAGGGCTCCATCCTGGGACTCCAGGATCATGACCTGAGCAGAAGGCAGATGCTTAACGACTGAGCCAGGCAGGTGCCCCTCATGGATTTTTTTTTTAAGGTCTATTTTATTTTAGAGAGAGAACAAGCAAGGGGAGCGGAGGGAGAGAATCTCAAGTGGACTCCACATTAGGCACAGAGACCAAGGCAAGGCTCTATCCCAGGACCCCAAGATCATGACCTGAGTACGCTCAACTGCCAGCTGTACCCAGGTGCCTCTTACTATGGGAGTTTCGAGCACAATTAAAATGTTGGTAGAAAGGGTATTAGGAAAGGATTGGTTGAAGAAAAAACAAGTTACAGGGATGATTTGTAATGGACACTAAAATAGATCCAGAGAAAGGAGACATGCCTTTATTTTAACAGGAGGCATGGAAAGGAGGAGGTGGAGTTCTCATTAGGTTTGGTTGAAGCCTTGGGAATTGAAGGTGACTTCAATTTTGTGACTAAGTCATCTTTGAGGTCTAGAGTTGAATAAAGGACAATTAAAAAAAAAGATTTTATGTATTCATGAGAGACACAGAGAGGGAGGCAGAGGCAGAAATAGGCTCCCTGTGGAACTCGATTCCAGGACTCTGGGATCAGAACTGGAGCTGAAGGCACATGCTTAACTTAATGAGCCACCCAGGTAATCCAAGGGACAGTTTTCTTTTTTTTTTTCCTAAGATTTTATTTATTTATTTGAGAGACAGAGTGTGAGTGAGAGAGAACATGAGTGGGGAGAAAGTCAGAGGGAGAAGCAGACTCTCAACGGAGCTGGGAGCCCAATGTGGGACTCATCCCAGGACTCCAGGATCATGACCTGAGCTGAAGGCAGTGGCTTAACCAACTGAGCCACCCAGGCGCCCCGGGACAGTTTTCAAACAGCCATGGCCAAGAGTGGAACTACAATCCAACGTCTCCATTTATATTGTATAACCATCAAGAACTGAGGCGCCTCTGAATAAGTGATGTTTAAAGCCTACTGGTTAGCTCTGGAATGAAATTTTTGGGGATCCTAATTCCTCAGTGAATCTTGTATCTTCCATTCAAAACATATCTGCTTTCTACTTGGTGCGCCTTTGATTCCAAGTAATCTTGGCCAAGACCTCCCTTTATGTTGTTTCCAGTTCTTAGATAAAACAAGAGGCTCTGTTCCTCATGAAGAAACATGAATACATCTTAGAACTAAGATATGCACTTACCCATTCTTTTGTATAAGGCTGTAATGCCATCTGGTGATCATACAAAGAAGGAAAGTCAAACTTCATCATTGAGTAATTATTTATTGAGGATCTGTTTTGTAGCTCATCAGCAAAAAGACACAATGGAAAACAAACAATATAAGATTTCAGTTATCAAATGCCTATTTCATGAAGGACACAGTACAAGGGTAGGGATTCAATGACCAATTGCCAGCTCTTGAAGATCGTAGTCTGATAGCAAATGGACAAGGAGTTTGGAGGCCTCAAGGTGGGCCTAGCTGCGAGTAGAGATGAATCAAGAGCTCTATACTGTTTGGGTTTACTTGGAAGTGGGTGAAGTGTACATCAGGATGGTAAAGAATGAGGCTACAAAGCAAGAATTTCTTTCTTTTTTTTTTTTTTTTTTAAAGATTTTATTTATTTGACAGAGAGAAACACAGCCAGAGGGAACACAAGCAGGGGGAGTGAGAGAGGGAGAAGCAGGCTTCCCGCTGAGCAGGGAGCCCGATGTGGGGTTCGATCCCAGGTCTCCGGGATCATGACCCGAGCCGAAGGCAGTCACTCAACCAACTGAGCCACCCAGGCGCCCCCAAAGCAAGAATTTATGCTAAGACTTTGAAAGGTTTAAGTGACAAGTTTGGTACAGCTATGTTATGTGAGACTTTAAACAGCAGGAGAGTTTGGATTTGAACTGATAAAGACCTTTTACAGTTTTCCACAGGAGACATATTGACATATTTTGACACCACACAATCACTAAGCATCTGATCATTTCTAATTATTGTTGTGATTTTGAGGGCGAAGTACCACTATTCCTGTTTTACGTTAGAGACTAAGAAGCTTCCAGGTGATGCAGTTAAATAGTGACAAAAGCCAGGATTTGAGCCCAGTTCTGCATCAATGCAAACAAGAGTTTTTAACCATTACGATACTGCCTTCACCAGAGCTATAGTCTCAGAATCTCTTGACAGTCCACCATCTACTTATTTTTTAACAGATTTAATGCTCTGAAACCAGGTCATTCATATACTTTAAGCTACTTAAAAATAGAGAACTGTTAACCAATGGTTCTTTTAGCAGTGGCATGGCAGGGAGGGCAGGCAAGAGGGAGTTTAGGAAGGAATTTTTGAATAAATAATACATACAACAAAATTCAAAGAACACAAGTTTTCCCCAACTTGGGTTCCCCTACATAAAGGCAACTCACTTACCAATCAGTTATTTTGTATTCTAAGGATTTTCTATAGAGAAACACTTAGTATGTGTATACGTTTATGTATGTTTGTGGTTTACTAAACATGGCCACAAATTCTTTGCTACACTTCTCAAAGGGGAATCAATTTCTACTCTACCTGTATCTGGAAGGGCCCTATAAATGGCTTTGACCAGTAGAATGCAGAAATGACTTTTTTTTTCCAGAAGAGATAAAATTTTAGGATCTTTTTTCATCCACTTGGAACCCAGCTGCCATGTGAGAATCCCAACCACTATGAAGAGGTCACATCGGAAGAACCAAAGTACTTTTAAGTCTACAGCTCCAGCTGAATGAAGACTCCCAACAGCCAGAGCTCCAGCCAAGTCCATGTAGAACACAACCACTCAGCTGAGCCCTATCAACCTGAAAAATTTTAATACTTGTTTGAACCATTGTTTTAAGGTGGTTTGTTGCATAGTGAGCCACTAAATGAAGATTTATTTACCTTCTTTAATACTTGCTTGAACTCACGAGCCTGAAATCAAGTTGCATGGTCTGCTGATGGAGCCAGCCAGATGCTCCTCCATACAGAAGTTTAAAAATCTAGTCACATAATTCATTCCTTTTAATAATTCATTCATTTTGTTTTTTTAACTTAGAAGGCAAAGATGCTATACAACACGATTCAAGGAAAAACCATGCTTTCTTATTGTACTTTCTAAACTTAATGCAGTTTATTTCCGGACTTCCTTTTATCTGTTCTATTCATTGAGTAAGCTATTCAGAGTCAGTATCAACATTTTACTCTTTTTGTCATGTTTTAACATCTGGTAGGTCTAGTTATCCTTTATGATTCTAATTTTTCATGATGTTATGATTATTCTTATTTTTCCATATGAATGTTTCAATCAACTTGTATAGTCACAAAATTAATCCTGTTATTTTTATTGGAATTTTTATAAACTTACAGTTTTCTTTAGGAGATTTATCTTTATGTTGAAATTTCTTGGACATGGTATGTTTTGCCATTGAAGGCCTCATTTGTGTCTGTCAGTATTTTAATGGTTTCTTCATCTGTAACCCTGTACATCTATCTAATTATCCTATCTTAATTTTCTTCAAACCTATTATTTGTTACTTCAATGAACCACTTTCAGTTGACAGCCATAGACATATTTCTAAGTAAACTTACCATCTGAGTAATTTTATCTAATTCCCTTTGATAGTAACTTTGAACAAAAGCTCTTTTCTCTCTCTCTTTTTAAGATTTTATTTATTTGAGAAATCATTTCTAGGGTTTCCTCATTAAGCATCACACAGCCTTTTGGAGTAAGACAGTTTTAACAGGTTAGGAATGTTGACCCTCAGCAATTTTAACAAATGCTGTTTTAGCATATAGGGAGATTTTTCTTTTTTTAAAGATTTCATTTATTTGACAGAAACACAGCCAGAGAGGGAACACAAGCAAGGGGAGTGAGAGAGGGAGAAGCAGGCTTCCTGCCAAGCAGGGAGCCCGATGTGAGACTTGATACCTGGTCTCTGGGATCATGACCTGAGCCGAAGGCAGTCGCTTAACCAACTGAGCCACCCAGGCACCCCTAGGAAAATTATTCTTGATATATTGTTGAAATAATCTTGGAATGACTTTTCTGTGTTGTATTATGTAAGTTTGTTTATAATAGGTATCTATAAAGTCTTTATACCCTTAATTTAGCAGCTGTACTACTATGAATGTAAAACTAAAATGAGTACCCTACTCTACCCCATCCTGGAGCCTGCTTAAGATTCTCTCGCTCCCTCTCCCCACCATATTCTTTTTCTAAAAACAAACAAACAAAAAAGGCAAATCTTTGAGGAATGTTTTACAGTCTCAAAATTCTGATTCTGACCCTCACTGAACCCATAGTTAATGGGGCTAGCACTGAATAATTTTAATAAAATGTGACCAACACTATCATAGAGCAAGCCTGGGTGTGAGAATGTGTGACCCACTAAGGCCTTCCAGGGGGACATTTTAAAAAACCTAAGAGATTCGTAGGTAATATGATAGGAAGAATGAAGTAGATGGGTGCTAAAAGCAAGGCCAAAGAGTTTGTCTGTATATGCTCTTTGTATGCTAAGAGCAAAAGAAAGCCTCCTCATGCTTCAGCAACAGTGCCAAGATGCTGATAGCCTGAAAGAAGGTATCTGGCATAGTTTTAAGAAACTAGAAGAAACTGGCATTTCAGTAGTTCACTGAAGATGTTAATCCTTAGTCTGAATTGGTTTGAATGACTGAAGAAGGCAAGCAATTATTTATTAGAACTAGTTGGAAAGACCTGGGGACACCATACTTAAAAGTTCCAGATCAAACACTAGCTTCCGAACTAGATTAATTGAACACCCCAGTAGTTCCTGGACCCGCTGTGTGACCTTGGACAAACAAAAGCAGTACCTCCCGGGCCTGTTGAAAGGATTAAAATATGTAGAGTGAGTTTACAATTCTGGCACACCATCAACACTGAGTAAATGTTGTCAGTGTTGCAGAGCACCACATGTCCTGCAGTTTATTTACAGGAATATCCTAAAATGACAAAAACCATAGATTCAAAGATTATTTATTTTTATAGAGCCCCAGAGTAAACATGTTAAAAATCTCTGCTTAAATCTGGTTATAGGGACGCCTGGGTGGCTCAGTTGGTTAAGCCACTGCCTTCGGCTCAGGTCATGATCCTGGAGACCCGGGATCGAGTCCCACATAGGGCTGCCTGCTCGGCGGGAAGCCTGCTTCTCCCTCTCTCACTCCCCCTGCTTGTGTTCCCTCTCTGGCTGTGTTTCTCTCTGTCAAATAAATAAAATCTTTAAAAAAAAAAAAAAAAAAAATCTGGTTATAACCTATGTTTTAATCTGGCACCTACTTGTCAGAGAAGTTTTCTAGTTATGATTTACACACAAAGCTGTTTCACGAACTTTAACTATAAAGACATAGGTTACTCGGGGCACCTGGGTGGCTCAGTTGGCTAAGCGACTGCCTTCGGCTCAGGTCATGATTCCGGAGACCAGGGATTGAGCCCCGCATCGGCCTTCCTGCTCAGCGGGAAGCCTGCTTCTCCCTCTCTCACTCCCCCTGCTTGTATTCCCTCTCTAGCTGTATTTCTGTCTGTCAAATAAATAAATAAAATCTTAGAAAAAAAGACATAGGTTACTGAAAAAAACAAAAGGCCGCACATACATTTTAGTTAACAGATGTCTCAAATTGCAACAACAGATCTTCTGTAAATCTATTATTTTCATTCAATACTTTCTGAAGTTAAATTTAGTCTGAAATAAGTTACATCTTTAGAGTCCAAGAGCAAATGCTTTGGAAATCAGACACCTTTGTTTTCATGATTTTTTTTTCTTTCATACGGTTAAAGAACAAAACCAGAGTTGTTGATACGCTCAGTTACTGTGGTAATCTTGAAAAGCAGGATATGCTAGTGGCATTACTTTATTTTTTGGGATACATTTTGATGCAAAGATATTAATATTTATCAGCTGAGGTCTTCAGTCAGCTGTCAGCCTAATTGAGGCTACTTGGCTGTATGGGAAATAAAGAAATCTTTTTTTTTTTTTAAAGATTTTTTTTTTTTTTTTAAAGATTTTTTTTTTTTTTTTTTTTATTTGACAGAGAGAAACACAGCCAGAGAGGGAACACAAGCAGAGGGACTGAGAGAGGGAGAAGCAGGCTTCCCGCCGAGCAGGGAGCCCGATGTGGGACTCGATCCCGGATCTCCAGGATCATGACCTGAGCCGAAGGCAGTCGCCCAACCAACTGAGCCACCCAGGCGCCCCGGAAATAAAGAAATCTTGAGAAGCTGTGAATAACACCTTTCAAAGGACCCATCCAAGGCATCTGCATCTGACTAGTTAGCTCTGTGGAAGCCATGTTGCAAACTATGCCTGGATGGGTATTCAAACACGCAGGGAAAGTGGTTTCTCTGCTGAAAGGCCCTGTGAGCTAAGATCTCAAAGGAAACAAAGTGGAGAAGGAAGATGGAACCAGAAAGGAAAACAGCATATGCACAGACCTAAGCAAAGGCTTATCAAGGACTGAAAGAAACCAGTGTGGCCAGAGGAAATCTGAGGGGCGCCTGGGTGGCTCAGTGAGTTAAAGCCTCTGCCTTTGGCTCACGGGGTCCTGGATGGAGGGAGCCTGCTTCCTCCTCTCTCTGCCTGCCTCTCTGCCTACTTGTGATCTCTCTCTCTGTCAAATAAATAAATAAAATCTTAAAACAAAAATAAGGGTGCCTGGGTGGCTCAGTGGGTTAAAGCCTCTGCCTTCAGCTCAGGTCATGATTTCAGGGTCCTGGGATCGAAGCCCGGGTCAGGCTCTCTGCTCCGCAGGGAGCCTGTTTCCTCTGCTCTCTCTGCCTGCCTCTCCACCTACTTGTGATCTCTCTCTGTTAAAATAAATAAAAATCTTGAAGAAGAAATTAAAACAAACAAACAAAAAAACAAAAAAAATAAAACCCCACAATGATGGAGGCAAACAAAGAGCTCCCAAAGGCTGAAGCTGGAACACTGAACAAAATAAAGTGTTATTGGGCTACTTCCCAAAGCATAACAGAAATATCCATGGGTTCATAGTGGTATAAATAAATTCAATGGGCGGTGCCTGGGTGGCTCAGTTGGTTAAACCACTGCCTTCAGCTCAGGTCATGATCCTGGAGATGCGGGATCAAGCCCCACATCGGGCTCTCTGCTTGGTGGGAAGCCTGCTTCTCCCTCTCACACTCCCTGTGCTTGTGTTCCCTCTCTCGCTGTGTTTCTTGCTGTTAAATAAATAAAATCTTAAAAAAATTTAAAAATAAATAAATAAATAAATTGAATGAGAAGAGATCAATATATTTCTTAAGAATTCCAAGTGACTGGGCACCTAGAGGGCTCAGTTGGTTAAGCATCTGCCTTTAGCTCAGGTCATGATCCCAGGGTTCTGGGATCAAGCCCCACATCGGGCTCCCTGCTCAGCAGGAAGCCTGCTTCACTCTCTTCCACTACCCCAGCTTGTGTTCCCTTTCTCGCTGTCAAATAAATAAATACAATCTTAAAAAAAAAAAAAAAAGAATTCCAAGTAACCTATATAGATATTCCACCTTCAAAGAGAGCACAACTCCTGTCTTTTTAAGTGTTTGTTGCATGTGGTGATTTAATTCCAAAACAGAGAATTGGGTCAGGGGGAGTTAACTCTACAGTGGAGAAATCGCGCAGGACAAACCTTGTAACAGCAACACTGACAAGTCACCTTGATAGAAAGATAATGGAAATTTACCTCTCTGGTCTTCCTCTCAAAATCCCTTAAGCCCAGCTTAGTCTTGAGAAAAACTCAATCCTAACAGAGGGACTTTCTACAAAATACCTGACTCAAATTCAAGGTCATCAAAAACAAGCAAGTCTAAGAAGCTATAGGAGCTAAAAGGAACCCTGAGGAGAGCACCTGGCTGGCTCGGTAAAGCATGCGACACTTGATCTCAGCGTTGTGAGTTTGAGCCCCATGCTGGGTATAAAGGTTACTTCAGAATAAAATCTTTTTTTTTTTTTTTTTTAAAGATTTTATTTATTTGACTGAGAGAAACACAGCCAGAGAGGGAACACAAGCAGGGGGAGTGAGAGGGAGAAGCAGGCTTCCCGCCGAGCAGGGAGCCCGATATGGGCCTCGATCCCGGGTCTCCGGGATCATGACCTGAGCCGAAGGCAGTCGCTTAACAAACTGAGCCACCCAGGCGCCCCCAGAATAAAATCTTAAAAAAAAAAAATTAATTATTTTAAAAAGGAGCCCAAGGAGATATAATAACTAAATGTAATATCCTCAGTGAGATCTTGGAACAAAGGACATTAAGTAAAAACTAGGGAAATGTGAATAAAGTATGGACTTAGGTAATAGTAACATATTAGCCCACTAATTGTGACAAATGAATTGCACTTATATAAAATATTAGAGGAAACTGGGTGTAGGGTACATGGGAATTCTTTGTACTATCTTCACTTTTCTGTACATCCACAATTATTCTAAAATAAAATAAATTTCAAGGCCCATTTCATCAGCTTTTTCTGAGGTAGTAGTTAAATCACCCTTAACAAGTAGTACAGAATGTTCTGATATTCCAAAGGGCCTTGGAGAACAGGGAAGACCAAAGTGATAGGCTTCTTTGAGCCAGATCTTAGGATACTAAACTGACAAATATATGACCCAGCAAGATGGCTTATTGTTTCTAAATAGCAGTAAAGAGAAAGAACTGCCAAGCAGACATTCTAAGTATTACAGTTGATTTGTTAATTCACTGAAATTGTTTTCTAAGAGAATATTGAAAGGTCCATTAAGTGGAGCTGTTCATAAAGTCCTAATTAAGCAACAAGATTCAAGCAGTCATTGTCACTTTTTAAGTACTTAATTAGTTGCTCTTATGGGATTGCTTTCTTTTGTGTGAATTCCTAGGCAGTGATCCACCTTTTTGTGTCCCTTTGGGGCCTGAACAAATTTATTTCTCTGGAGTTTTATTTTCCTGATTACAATCTGAGACCCGATTCACAATTTTAATGCAAAAAGTCCAGATAGCAGTTTGGACCCTGAAGGAAGGAAAGCAAATTATAGACAGGCTACAGGATGATCTACTCCATTCTTACAGCTCCCTACCCACCCTGCTTTAGTTTTTCCTCTTAGTATGGCATAGGACTGAGTCTTGAAACTTAATCAGGCCATTGAAGAGGGTCACTGTGTCTACTGATTGCTACCTACAGCAGGAGGTGGCAGCTTGGAGTTAAAGAGTTACTTTGAAATGTTTTACTTCATCATCTTTTATTTCCTCACCAGGAAATTAAAAAAAAAAAAAAAAATCAAGTCAACAGGGAGTAGTAGGTGACTAATTAACTTCACTTATCAAGTAGGAAATCCCATTACATTATTTTAATGTGCATGATTTAAGCCACCGAAATCTCCTGGGATGTTGAATACAGGTGCAGACATCAGTGAATGATCCTTCTTCAAGTAGCAACAAAGAGGCACCCTCCCCACACGGGGGTAGCCTTAACAGTGGTCAGGAAGATACTCTGTATGCTCAGAGGAGCTTACCATCCCAGATTTTATTTTATTTTATTATTATTATTTTTAAAGATTTTATTTATTTATTTGACAGAGAGAAACACAGCTAGAGAGGGAACACAAGCAGAGGGACTGAGAGAGGGAGAAGCAGGCTTCCTGCAGAGCAGGAAGCCCAATGTGGGGCTCGACCCGGGATCATGACCTGAGCCGAAGGCAGTCACTTAACCAACTGAGCCACCCAGGTGCCCCACCATCCCAGATTTTAAACCCTGACATGACAAAAGTCGTCCTCCTTCCTTAGGGACCATTTCTATTTCACTACCAACGACAAACGCTGGGATCAGGTTCTGTTGGAAATGAAGACTGCTGTTCTTTCTTAGAACCTCTCCTTCGGGAATACATTAAAAATGAAGAGAACCACCATGACAAAAGTAAACTGTGCAAAGAGTATACACAACAAACTCCAAACACAAGAGATGAGGACTATTCTACTACTGGATAATTTACTAAAGTCATCTTAATTCTCTAAAAGAGGAAGAGTTTAAGGCCAGAATGGTAAAAGCTTGCTGTAAGGCAAAGGTATTGATAACACAGAATTTTTCAGAGACATGTTGGTATTGGCCCTGAACCTGACACTAATGAGCTGCCAATCCTTAAGGCCTAAACTTAATTTTCTGGAACAGGGATTGGCAAATTCTAGCTCACAGGCCAATTTTCGCCTGCCAAACTGTTTTTGAAAACCCCTCAAGCATAGAAAGATACGGGGAAAATTTTTAGTTATAACCCTGAAAACTTTATAAAATTCCAGTTTCAGTGTCCATTAATAAAGTTTTATTGGAACACAGCAATACCCACTTATTGACACACTGTCTATGTCTATGGCTGCTCTCATACTCCAAGTGCAGACACTAAGCTAAAGCTTAAACCTAAAATATTTTCTGGCCTTTTAAAGCAAGTTTGCTGACCCTTGTTCCCGAACAGCAGCGTATAACAAAACTTTCCACATTGGTGGAAATGTTCTCTGAGCTGTCCAAGATGGCAGTCACTAAATACTGAGATGGAAAAGCTGATTTAGTTTTTGTCAGTTGAAATAGTCTCATGTGGGGTGCCTAGGTGGCTCAGTCATTAAGCATCTGCCTTCAGCTCAGGTCATGATCCCAGAGTCCTTGAACTGAACCCCACATCGGGCTCCCTGCTTGGCAGGAAGCCTGCTTCTCCCCGTCACTCCTCCTGCTTGTATTCTCTCTCTAGCTGTGTTTCTGTCAAACAAATGAATTAAAAAAATCTTAAAAAAAAAAGAAATAGTCTCACGTATTGTACAGCACAGCTGTAGAAAATGAGACTTTAGTTTAAGCCTTGGACTTTAGATCAAGTATTCTCTAGTATTTTCACTCTACATAATTTCCTAGAACTCTTTAAGTTTTTCCACCTATAAAGAAAACCTCAGTTTTTAAAAAAATTTTTCTTTCTTTCTTTTAAAGTAAGCTTTACAAACAACATGGGGCTTGAACTCAGGACCCTGAGTCGAAGAGTTGCATGCTCTATGGATTGAGCCAGCCACAAGTCCCAAAAACACTTCACCTTGGGGCGCCTGGGTGGCTCAGTGGGTTAAAGCTTCTGCCTTTGGCTGAGGTCATGATCTCAGGGTTCTGGGATGGAGGCCCGCATCGGGCTCTCTGCTCAGTGGGGAGCTTGTTTCCTCTGCTCTCTCTGCCTACCTACCCATGATCTCTCTCTCTGTCAAGTAAATAAATAAAATCTTTAAAACAAAACAAAACAAAACATTTCACCTTAATTTTTCCTTTACTCTCACACTCTCACCATCTCTGACCCAGATGTTGTGTGTGTGTTTTCCCCCACACCAAGCAAATCTGTGTCACCAGCTGGGTGTCCTACAGTTTCATTCAATTCTGACACTCTATACACCTGCAGTATCATCAGACGCCACAGGTTAAGGGCAGAGTACAACAAGACTGTCCCTCCCTCACTTTAGATGCCAATCACAAGTTCAGGTTGTTACCAGTGCTTTTGACCAGTCTCTGATATAAATCAGAGGTTCCCACAAACCCCCCTCAGGTTTGTATTTGCTAGAGTAGTCTCAGAACTCAGGAAAAAGGTTTCCTTACTGTTTATCAGTTTATTTGCAAAGGATATGAGAAAGGCTATAGATAAACATCAGGATGGGAGTTGCAACAGGGCAAGGCTATGTGGAAAGGGGCAATGAGCTTCCATGCTTTCTCTGGTGCACTACTCTCCCACCCCCTCCAAGGGTTTACCAATCTCAAAATTCCCCAAACCCCACACTGCTGGGATTTTTATGGAGGCTTCATCATGTGGGAATGATCAATTACTAACTCTATTTCCAGCCCCTTTCCTCTTTCTGAAGAACGCAAGCAGGGCTGAAACTTCTAAACTTCTAATCATTGCTTGGCCTTTCTGGTGACCAGTCTCATTAGAACAAGACGTCCCAATCACAAAGGAAATTCCTGGATTTAGGAGCTCAGTGTCAGGAATCAGAGTCAAAGACCAAATAGTAGAACAAAAGATGCTCCTAGTGTTCTTATCACTTAGGGACTTTAAAGAGTTTTGGGAATTCTGTGCCAAAAATGGGAGCAGAGCCCAATACACATATATTTTTTCTATTATTTCACATCACCCATTTGAGCTGAAACAAGTTAATGAGAACCTACACAACAAAAGGGACTATATACATTACCTATCCTGGTGTTACATACAGCTGTCAGACATCTGAGGACCTGACGGAGGCAGATTTCTCGCTAACGTGAAGGCATCTAGGATTCAAAGAGGAAAGGAATGAAGCTATCCCGAAGATAGGGTCCTCTCCTCAAAGAAAAAAACAACTGTTTGCACCCAGACTAGGACCAACTCCACAGGAGGAGTTACTCCACTCTCAGAGGTGCAAAACGCTGCCCAAGAGTACTTAGCCACAGCACCAAAACAGTGCTTGGAGCCAGACCTTAATAAAGGCAGTGTTTGCTCTTCCAACAGTGTAACACCATCCAAGGCATCACACTAGCCTGGATAGCTGACAACCGCTGGGTGACCCCCGAAACAGCTTTCTTTGTTGCAGATACACAGACACCCCAAGTAGAAGATATGGATATAGGTATCCTCATGAATTCAGTGTTGACTGCAAACCGCAAGCCTGGGAACACTGATGGCAGACTTTGTCGCCAAGTCCTTTAAACAAACAGGAAACAGAAACCCCCTTCCCATGCCTTTAGTCATTTTGTCCAACATTCAGGGAATTCCTGCTATGTGCCAGGCACTGTGATTGGGATCTAGTAGGAAACACGAAAGATACACTGTCCCTTCTATCCTGGACTTCACAATCCCCATATATATTCTGCAGATGGAACGGTATAGATAATCCCAGAGATCCTACATGCCTTCAGATCATAACCACCGAAATCCCACTTAGCCTTTCATTGCTCAGAGACCAAACTTGTTGGGGGGCAAATACAGGAGACCTTGACTCCTAGCTGCTTCCTGATGGCTACCAACTAGCAAATAGGTCTGCCACATAGGAGGTAGTCATTATTGGAACGAATAGGGACATTTACCTGAGAATGCCATACAGACTATTCACCAGCCACTAATTTCTCTCTTCAGAAGGCACAAGGATGCCCTACTTTCAAGTCATCCTAAAAAAGAAAAAGATTTCACTGTTAACACCCTAGAGTAAAACAGCACGTCCTGAAGCTGCTTTTCTATAGAAATAGAAACAATGCTGTCTACCATTTATGATTTACCCTATTTTCAGTATCTTCCAGAATTATTTCCCATTGTCTTTTTCTCGCCTACAATTACCATTAAAGCTAACTGTGTCCCCAACCCCTCTAGATATCATGACTCCTAAAATCCCCATATGTAAAAGGCTATTCACAATGAACATCTGAGGTATTCACACAGAACACTCAACATTTAGCTAAGTGAACCCTTTTTAGGGAAAGCCAACTGACAGAACAAAGCTAGCTTTTATCAGTAACTCCCCTGCCTCCTAACATCCCTACCAGTTGCTCCCGTGGAATCTAGGATGCCACTTTTCCCAGAAGCAACAACACCAAGTCAGCTCTATTAGATAATCTCCAGCATTACCCTGAGTGATTAAGTGTTTGCCTAGAACTGAGAAGCATCTCTTCTCAGAAAATTAGCAATCCAGGGGTGCCTGGGTGGCTCAGAGGGTTAAGCCTCTGCCTTCGGCTCAGGTCATGATCTCGGGGTCCTGGGATAGAGTCCCATATCATGCTCTCTGCTCAGTGGGGAGCCTGCTTCCCCCTCTTTCTCTGCCTGCCTCTCTGCCTATTTGTGAGCTCTCTGTCAAATAAATAAATAAAATCTTAAAAAAAAAAAAAAAGAAAATTAGCAATCCAAAACAAAGTCACTACAAAAAGGGACTCAGTATTTACTGCTCCAAAGGGGCCAACAACTCTGCTCACTCCTGATAATCAGTAAGAAACCGACAAAAATATAGTATCAGCCTAAAGAAGAAATCAGTATGGTTGTAGCTAGGCCTATTGCCTGGAGCCTCTCAGTCTATTGGTATTTTATTGAAGAGCTAGAGAAGAATGCCCATAATTTTATTTTATTTATTTATTTATTTAAAGATTTTATTTATTTGACAGAGAGAAACACAGCTGGAGAGGGAACACAAGTAGGGGGAGTTAGAGAGGAAGAAACAGGCTTCCTGCCAAGCAGGAAGCCCAATGTGGGGCTTGATCCCAGGACTCTGGGATCATGAACTGAGCCAAAGGCAGAGGCTTAGCGACTGAGCCACTCAGGCAACCCTGCCCATAATTTTTTTTTTTTTTAAAGATTTTTATTTATTTGACAGAGAGAAACACAGCCATAGAGGGAACACAAGCAAGGGGAGTGAGAGTGGGAGAAGCAGGCTTCCCGCCCAGCAGGAAGCCCGATGTGGGACTCGATCCCGGGTCTCCGGGATCATGACCTGAGCCGAAGGCAGTTGCTTAACCAACTGAGCCACCCAGGCGCCCCAACCCTGCCCATAATTTTAAAGCAAATTCATACCAACATTTACCCAATCAGGTATTCCTATGGGTAGCCTCATCTGTGAAATTCCCAACAAAGGACTTAGCATGACTAGCTCTTTATGGTACAGGAGTGAGGGCCAGGGATTTTGATTTCATTGAAAAATTGCAAAAATTTCTTTGACTTTTTCCTGTACACAACACCCTTTGGAGCATTTGGTAGGCACTCAAACAATAAAAAAGGTGACTTTCTCTACTTCTACATTCCTCGAGGCTTGATTACCTTTGTTCTGTTTCCAAGGTATGATTCAAGTAACTTCATACTAGCCAAACCTGTAGAACAAGAACCACTCAAAAAGATTTGGCTTTTTCAGTTTCTCCCTGCAAAGTCATGCCCTTATGGATTGAACCTTAATGAATAAGCAATTATGCTGGCATCCTGGTATAGTTAATAACAGAGTTGGTATGAACCAGGCCAGAATGCCAACCAGCTATTGGCTGCTGTTCTCCCAGCAGTGTAACACTTGCCTAGGTACCCGGCAACCTAGGCAGCTGCCTACAGCTGGGGCCAAGGGCAGGCTAATTTAGTTTCACTCACCTGGGGCTGCCTTTGTCCAAAGCCCACGCTGTCCCCTCTGCAAATCAAAGCACTCCAGGTTAGAATCAGCCAACAGTAGTAAACACTTACCTGAAGTTCAAGACCTCTGCCCGCAAAACCCTGTAACTTATTTCTCAATCATACAAATAGACAATAAAACAAAAAGCTTTGGGGCGTCTGGGTGGTTCAGTTGGTTAAGCGACTGCCTTCAGCTCAGGTCATGATCCCAGAGACCAGGGATCGAGTCCCACATCGGGCTCCCTGCTCAAAGGGAAGCCTGCTTCTCCCCCCCTCACTCCCCCTGCTTGTGTTCCCTCTCTGGCTGTGTTTCTTTCTATCAAATAAATAAAATGTTTAAAAAACAAACAAACAAACAAACAAAACAAAAAGCTTTTCCTGGGTTACCTTTAAATTCTCAGGTCATTTGTTACCCATGTGCCACGGCAATTCAAAACAGGCATTTTTTAAACATTTTATTTTTAAGTAATTTTCACCCAACATGTGGCTCACACTTACAACCCCCGAAATCAAAAGTTGTGTGCTCTAGCAACTGAGCCAGCCAGGGGTCCCTCAACAGCAGCATATTAATAGTCTAGTCAACAAGTAGAAGGAAGCTTGGCTCTATTGCTTAACAGCTAACAATGAACAAGTAACTTAACCTTTCCATACCTCCCAGTCTCATTTTTAAAATGGGAATGTTATCAATAGTATTCTGAACACAAGCTGGTTGTTAGACCTAAAAAGAATACAAATTAAGCCCAAGAATATCTGGTATAGAATATGTGGTCCATGAACACTTGCCGTTATCAAGAGCTACATTCCAGGCAAGGAGATGATGAATAGGGGGAATAGAAGTGTTAAAGTTATCCTGGGAGAGCAACGGGCAATGAAAATCAGAAAGGATGGTTCAAATTAGATTGGAGTGGATGTGGATTATGAGACATTTTGAGGTACAATAAAAGCAGTACTTTAGAAAAGCCAGATGTGATGAAAACTGGAAACAAGCTGCCATTCCTGCCAAGAACCTCAACTACAGGTTGAAAGCAGTAACCAAAATATTCGCAAGAATGTTAATAAACATTCCTACCCATTCACTATTGTAATTCACCTTATTTACATAAGATTAGGGCATCTGAGACAATACCTTTTTCCAGCCAGGCTCTAAATTCACTTTTAACCAACTCCAAACAATTGGGAGAAGTAAAATAGACGGGGTTCATCGTTCAGACCTAAAAAGGAATCTTAAAACTTCCTGCTTCTCTCAGGGGCTTGGGTTGAACGACCTCACTGAGCTCCACCCGGACACGTGCTCATCACAAATCTTACCCAACCCCCGGCCCTGGCGCCAGGCGCCCGGGAATCAAGGCTCTCTCAGACCGGATCTAGGTGACTCCACAGGGACAAGACGAATGGTAGAAAACAGGGGGCGACTCTAGGACTACATTCTCCCAGCGACTCTTCAAGATGCCCTCCAAACCCGGGGTCATGATTGAACGAACCCCAATTTCATGCCGAGCCTCGGAAGAAGCCTCCCCACCGCTGCCTCTCGCCCGGAACGAGTAAACCTCCAAGGCTTCCCTCCGCTTGGCCCTTAACTCACCCGCACGTGTCAGGGAGCTCGGCCGGGGTACTCCCGCCAGAGCCGAGGCCGCAGGGGGAAAGGACAGCCCCAAGTCGAGGGGAGCCCCGCCCTGGGGCGGATACTGGGCGGGCCCTCAGTGGCCGGAGCCCGGAAGCCCCGCCCAGGAAAGTCCGGCTCGGAAAAATGCGGTGGCAGAGGTGAGCATGCTCCTTTGTGGAGCAAGCACCTCGCAGTAGAGAGGTTAGGAATTTGTAAGAGGGCTACCTTTATTTGACTCCCATCCCGTTACTTACGGATGGGAGGGGGCTTTGGGTTTGGACCTGCTAAAGACTAAACTTGGTGTGTCCGAAGCGGGGCTGTGCCTCCCGCCTGCCCACACCGACCATCCGCCCCACGCCTGTGCCTTTCGCACGTGCGGTGCCTTTGGGTTCCTGCTGACGCAGCCCACGCTTTTCCACCTTCCGCTCAGATCTTTCTCCAGTAGCCTTGTCTCTCGGCTGATGGCTCGCCCACCCACACAGGTCACCTCAGTTTTCGTGTTCTCTCCAGAAGTTTTGCGGGTAGATTATGCCTGGGACTTCTGCAGCCTAACCCTGTGGGGGCAGCATCCCTTGTGCCCTGCAGTGGGATCCTTAGGTGAGTTGCTGTCGCTCAAGAATACTGACTTTCTCTGCCAGAGTTGCCTTGACTGTGGCAGTCTGCCAAAGAGGCCACATCTGGAGTTGAGACAGATGCCCACCAGGTTATCAGAATTTCTTTTGAACACCAAAACTTCCTTCTCCCATTAGCTGGAGTCAGTACAATTCTGTCTTCTTGAACAGTTGGTAAACCTGGAGCCCCTCTTTTTCCTAGCCCTCAAGGGCAGCCTGTCTGGGGTCTGCTCATCTTTTGCACCTGGCACCTTTGCCAGGCAATCCTGTAGGAGGAATCAGCCACTGCCCTTGGCATCTGCCAACATGTGTTATTATCTTCCCTCAGCTGTCATCATGAAAGAAAATGTGCTTTTTATGCACCCCAATCCTCACAGACCTCTGGCCAGAGTGCAAAATTGATTCCAGCTACAGACAGACACGAGGCTCTAAGGCCAGAGAGACAGAAGTGGTAAGCACAAATCCTCCAGTTTGGTTGGAGCTGGACACAGGCTCTGGTTGGAAAAAGGCTTACATAAATATGGTAATTTAAAGTCACATGAGCAGTGCTGAGCTGGTAGGCAGGAGCTCTGCTTTGCAGCTAAATAGGAATGTGGCTGAAGACTGCTGCAATAATCAATGCCTATATCCGGCTGTCTCAGTGTGTTCATAAGGGAGGGTTATGAGAGCTATAAAACCTTGCAGATTGGGTAGGTAATTGTCCTGTGGAGCTCTGCTAAAGGAGAAATCGCATTGACATCTCATATATTTTGCTTTCTTTTCTTCTAAACACACAAAATGCAGAAGGAGAGCTGCCCTGAGGATTCATGGAAAGGAAAAATGAGGTTTGTGTGAATATGTGCACGTGTGCTTTTAGAAAAGAGACAGGAAGTAATTGAGGCTAGAGAAATACAGGGCCTTCGGGGAGAGAAGGCCCAATGACCTGGTGACTACTGGCTTTGTAGATTAGTCCAGTAGGAGGCAGGATTTGTGGGGAAGGAAGGCCAGCTGTTATGATTAAGGGTGAGTGGTGGGCCATGTTGTCAGGTCATTGACAATGTAGTCACCTTTTTTAGGTATAGGGCATTCAGTGTCCTAAGGAGGGAAACCTAGATTACGATTTCTGTATTTCTTAGGTAAAAAATTCTTCATAGTCAACTTTCTTAGCCTCTAACCTTTTACAAAGATTCTAAATTCGTTTTGGTGAGTTGATTGATATGGTCTTTTACCTGTAATAGCAACTACTTTTCTACTGTATTTCTTTTTTTTTTTTAAAGGATTTTATTTATTTGACAGAGAAACACAGCCAGAGAGGGAACACAAGCAGGGGGAGTGAGAGAGGGAGAAGCAGGCTTCCCGCCGAGCAGGGAGCCCGATGTGGGACTCGATCCCTGGTCTCCGGGATCATGACCTGAGCCGAAGGCAGTCGCTTAACCAACTGAGCCACCCAGGCGCCCCTCTACTGTATTTCTTATTATTTTTTTTCCCTCCACATTTTTATTTCATGTTCCTTATTTTCAAAGACAAAATGGTTAGGAATAATAACAAAAAAAGAAAAGGGAAAATTTCTAGGGGAAAAAAATGCAGTCAGATGAAAGTCAAAGGATTAGGGTAAGTCCATTTGTTCTGAGTTTCACCTCATAATCCGATCTAGCTCTAAGGGACGCTAGGTCCCCAAATTTCTTGCGTGCCTTTCCCTTTCTCCTCCATCTATATTGTCCTTGCTTCCCTTCTTGAGGCCTTTGCCCTTGAGATTGATCCCTTTCCTCTCCTCCCTGGACAGGAACCACCAGTAGAGAAATGTTCAATCACATATTCAGTTAGTCAGTCAACCAGCATTTACTGAGCATCTCCCATTTGTCAGACCCTGTTCAGGTGCTGCAGATGAAGTCAGAGCGAAAGAGATCTCTGCTTACCTAAAGCTTACAATCTAGTGGGGGAAAAAAGACAAACAGTATAGGTATCCTTGGGCAGATGTCAGAAGACAGCTAACCTAGCTGGGGGAGTCAGGGAGAATACTAGAGATGGCATTTCACCTGGATGATCCTAAGAGCTTAGAGTTGAAGAGGGATCCCTTCATCCCTGTACGCTACTCCTCCTGCTGCTTTTCTGTAATAACTGTCCAGATTAGAGTGGGGGCCCTGTAGTTGTCCTTGTTATTTCTCAAAAGCATGGTTGGATTCACAAGGATATACAGAAGTTGGAATCCTCATACACTTCTGGTGGGAATGTAAAACGGTGCAACTGCTTTGAAAAACATTCTGGCAGTTTTTTGAATGATAAACATAGAGTTACTTTATGATTCAGCAATTCTCCTAGGTGTATACCCTAGAAAATGAAAATATATGTCCATAAAAAAACTTGTACACAGATTTTCATATCAGCATTATTCATAATAGATCAAAGGTTGAAATAACCCAAATTGTCCATTAACTGACAAATGGATAAATAATATGTGGGATATTCATACCGTGGAATATTATTTGGTCATAAAAAGGAACTAATTCATAAAAAGTACTAATTCATCTTATAGCATGAACGAACCTTGAAAATGTTACATTAAAGAAGCTGGACCATATATTGCTTGATTCCATTCATACAAAAGTCCAAAAATAGGAAAATCTATAGAGACAGAAAATAGATTAAGGCCTACTTAGGTCTGAAGGGGACAGGGTGGAAAAATCAAGGTTCGAGGTTTCTTTTCTTTTCTTTCTTTCTTTTTTTTTTTTAAAGATTTTATTTATTTATTTGACATAGAGATAGAGAACACAAGTAGGCAAAGAGGCAGGCAGAGAGAGAGGGAGAAACAGGCTCTCCACTGAGCAGGGAGCCCAATGCAGAGCTTGATCTGAGGACCCTGGAATCATGACCTGAGCCAAAGGCTGCCGCTTAAGTAACTGAGCTACCCAGGCACCCCACTAGGTTTCTTTTTGAGGTGGTGATCATGAAATATTCTAAAATTGTGAAGGTTGTGCATATCTGTGAATATAATAAAAACCACTGAATTCTATACTTTAAATTGGTGAATTGTATGGTATGTGACTTATATACCAAAAATGCTATTAAAACAACAATGGAAGACATATTAGGGGACCTGAAGGATATGCAGTTCTGATTAAAATTGTGATCTGCATGGTCACTGCCAATTTTAAGTTTTAGAAAAGTCTTTTTATTCTGGGTCCTATAGCCCCTATAACTGAAGTTATAGGGAAAGACTGAAATGAGCTCCTTCCTCAGTACCCAGAGAAATTAACGTGTTTGAGTGGGCAGAATGAACAAATGCAAAGGAGTAGACTGTGCATTCCCATCCTTGCACTCTCTAGCTTCCCTCCCTCATAATGATTTGGTTCAACATTGATGCACCTACTGTGCACAAGACTTGCGGACCTGGAAGAGATAGAGTCTCTTTATTACTTCCAGTGGCAGAAATTAAATCATTAATACAATACTGTTTATATAAACAACTAAAGCTCTTTAGGAGATAGGCAGTGTGACAGAAAGAATTGTTGCAAGGCGTCTTGGGATTCTGGATTTCTTTTATAGCCTGTAGGGAAACATCATAATGACATCAGCTAGAGCAAGACCAGTTCCCAGTCCTTGATGTTGAGCAAGTTCCAAGAGTTAGCTCCCTCCTCACATGCCTCCAATCACCTCTTCATCTGGTTTCTAGACTCAATTAGTCTATTTCCATACCCTTCATTTTCTCACCAACTCCACCCCCACAATGTCCAAATTGGCCCTCCAATGCTGAAACCATTTGCCAGAAAGTCATTAAGCTGAACACATGGGAAATTACAGAGGAGATTTCACTTGTCACTTAGGCTCAAATATAGAAAGTAATTTTAAAAGGACAGTGGCAAGAGGCTATTTTTATCTTGCTTGTTTGTGCTGAGTTTTCTTATCTTGCTGTCTCTCAGTCTTTTCCTAGCTACCTCCCTTCTTCTTTAAATTAAACATTGGCCTTTTCAATCTTTTTCTCAGATTCTCTTACCTCGTTTTATGGAGTCTTCTCTTTCTGTCCTCATCATTCATTCAGTCAATACACATTGAGTATGTACCACGTGGCAGGCCTTGTGGTAGGCACGAGGAGAGATGGAATGATGAAGAAGACATGGTCCTTACCATTATGGAGATCCTGAGTCTGTTGAGGCAGGTGGACATCAGGTGGAGTGAGTTCAGGTTTGGCCACAGGAAAGATTTGAGGGAGTTACTTGCACTTTTCTGATGTTATGTGTATCCTCCAGTAAATGGATATGTGAAAATCGCCAGAATCACAGCATGTTTGTGGGATTAGGGAGTAGACCTAATATATCACAGGGAATGGAAAGAAACCAAAGATCCAGTTTTCTGTGTGATACAGTCAAGCCAGCTGGGTAGAAAGAACATGGATTTGGGAATCAGATGTTGGTGAGATTCGAACTCCACCACCTTACATGTCAGCTATTTGACTTTAAGTGACCTCTGGACATCAGTACCTTCACCTATAAAATGGGATTTATAATCTCTACATTTTAGGTTGTTGTAAAGATGGAATGAGATGTCTTATATAAGGGACAAGGCAGGTGCTCAACCTATGTTACTTCTTTTCTCATGACCTCCCTATTCCCACTTCGAATCACACAATTGAAAAAGAAAAGCCCAGTCTCCCAGTTGGTGGGAAATGGGGTTTTTCAAATAATATTCACCAATTGTATGCACAGAGAGGTGGGTTATAACCATATTGATTTGTATAAATTGCTCTGTATATGCAACTTAGGAGTCAAATCACTCCCTTCTTCTGGGGTAAAGGGAAGGCAGTAAAAAATGAAGTTATAGGGAAAGACTGAAATGAGATGTAAAAAAGACTTCCTAGCCATGAGGGCTGAAACCGTGAATGTATGCCAGAGAGAGCTGCATCCTTTTCTGTTACTCTGTGGACTGGGCTGCGGCAGGCCTACCAGGAGGTCAAGAGTAAACCCGCCTACCTCTTCGTCTCCAGCTTTGCCTAGGGAGTCCTGGAGAGAGAAACATGCAGCTCCTCTTCTCTTTCCAAGCCAGGCATACTAGGGGGAGATGAACACTGCGGGGAAGGCTACTGCTCCGAAGGAAAGGAAAAATGGCATCTGCCATTTCAGGCACTTAATAAGAGAAGCTGCTATTTGGTTTACCTGATTCCTCCCTGATAAAGAAGAAAGCTCTTCAATCAGAGGTTTCTTGAAGCTAAAAACGAAGCCTGAGCTCCGACTGCGGAAACTGGCAGAGGCAATGTTCAAAGGAATAAGCTGGGCTCTCTGGGCAGCACCAGGATTCTTGGATTCCTCCCCCACTCTCACACCCTGGCAAATTTCAGGTTGCCTTTGTTTTGCAGAGTTCTTTTCTTTTTAGATTTTCTTTATTTATTTGACAGAGAGAAACACAGCCAGAGAGGGAACACAAGCAGGGGGAGTAGGAAAGGGAGACCCTAGGATCATGACCCGAGCAGAAGGCAGACGCATAACTACTGAGCCACCTAGGCGCCCCTGCAGAGTTCTTTTCAACAGGGATGAGTTTAGTTGTCCTTTTCTCCCTTTTCCACCATTTTTCTTTCTTCTTCCTTTTCCTTGTTCTCCCTTTCTCTCCCTCCCTCCTTTTTCTTTCTCTCTTCCTTCTCCCTGCTCTTCCAATCCAGATTCTTCCAATCTCCATTTCAGCTGTTGATTCTCATTGCCCACCCCATCGGAATTTCTGTTTCAGGAACTTTAGAATTCCTTCTTGATCTAAAGTAGCAATACCATCCTGACAACCCTGGCACTGCTCTGTGTGTATTTGTAGAGATCAAGACCAAGTTTAGTCAGGTACTTTAGGAAAAAGACCTTTCTGACGGGATTTTCAGAGCCTTTCATATGGAAATGGTATGAATGTCCAAGAGGAGGCACTGGTATATTGGAACTCAAATTTCCCAGGCCTCTTTGACCTTTTTATCTCCTCCCACCCCAAAGAGTATATCCTGAGACACAGGATATGGCCTTGGGAAAGCATTTCAGAAACATGTATTGCACATTAGATTTTAAAAGAATACTATAACATTCATTATTAGATTTCTACACGTCCACTATAGGTGGGACAGAGAGGTTATAATAATCTCACTTTACAGATCAGTAAAACTGAGGCTCAGAGAGTGATACATACTTATTTTATCGTAACATAGCTAGCCAGTAAGCAACAAAGGGAGGTCTTGTTATTTATGGTTCTAGGCTTTCTGCACTGCCTTGCAGTGCATTTAAATATGATATACATGTGACCTCATACCTTGGCATGTGATATATGGGATGGCATCTAGGAGATATACATGCTGTAATTGATGAATTATGAATTTTTCCCATTCAACTGAATATGTATTGCACATTTGTTATGTGCATCACTAATCACTAGTCCAGGTACTAGGGCTAGAGCAGTGACCAAAATAGACAAAAACACAAATTATTGCCTTCATGGAACTTACATACAAGGGGAGGGATATAGATTATAAGACAGGGCACCTGCGTGTCTCAGTCCATTAAGCATCTGCCTTCAGCTCAGGTCGTGATCTCCGGTCCTGCAGTCGAGCCCCACATGGGGCTCTCTGCCCAGCAGGGTCTCTGCTTCTCCCTATCCCTCTGCCCTTCCCCCTGCTTGCGCTCTCTCTCCCTCTCTCAAATAAATAAATGAAATCTTAAAAAAAGAAATTATAAGACAAATATGTAAATATATTTTATTATATATGTTATATAATCATAAAGGCTAAGGATAAAAATAGGAAAAAGAATAGCTATGTATGGGAGCTGCCGGGCAGGTGTGCAGAAGGTCAAGGAAAGCGACATTGAAAAGGCTACATGTGGGCGCCTGGGTGGCTCAGTGGGTTAAAGCCTCTGCTTTTCGCTCAGGTCATGATCTCAGGGTCCTGGGATGGAGGCCCACATCGGCTCTCTGCTCGGCAGGGACCTGCTTCCTCCTCTCTCTGCCTGCCTCTCTGCCTACTTGTGATCTCTCTCTCTCTGTCAAATAAATAAATAAAATATTAAAAAAAAAAAAAGAAAGAAAGAAAAGGCTGCATGTGAATACAGATCTCATGGAGATAGGGGAGTGACCAACTGTGCAGAGATTTAGGGGTAGCCGAGTGGGAGTTCCAGCAGAGAGAAAAGCAAATTCACTGGGCCAGAGTGAAGCTCAGGTGAGCTATCGGTGAGGCTGAGCTGGGGAGAGGGTGGGGTAGAAGGAGATGAGTTTAAGAGGGGGTGGGTCCACATATGAGATCTTATAAAGAAATGAAGTGATATAATATAGATGATATGACATGATGTTATAATAATAATACCCCATGACAGATTTATTATATCAGTGCATAACAAATTACCCCAAACTTTGATTTATCTCAGTTTCTGAAGGTAAGCAAATGGGAGTAATTCAGCCAAGCTGGCTCAGGGTCACTCATGAGTTTGCAGGCAGACTTCCTGCCAGGCCTAGAGTCATCTGAAGGCTTCCTAAGACCATCTGCTTGACTCTCACTCATGTGGCTGTTGACAGAAGGCCTTAGTTTCTTACCACAGGCACCTCCTCATAGGGCTGCTTGCAACATGGCAACTGGATTCCTTCAGAGTAAGTGATGAGGGAGCGAGGCAGTAGCAGAGAGACAGGGAGAGAGAGAGGGACATGAAGAAGGGGGCCACAGAGTCTTTTATAATCTAATCTTAGAAATTACATGCTATTACTTCTGTCCTATTGGCCATCCAGATGAACCCTTGTGCTTTCTGGGAGGGGGACTAAAAGTGGATGACCTTCAGGAGATGGGGATCATTGGGCATCACCTCAGAGATTGGCCACCTCAGCTGGTTTGCAGGAAATTTCCTCAAGTTAACCATTAGTTGAACAAATATCAGAAATACGTGCCTGGCATTAGTGTGGTCCCTATAGCACCCTACCTGGGCTGAGGCCTGAACAGGGACAACGCATCAGGAATGTCAAAAACTCATGAGCATGCTTATTTCTTCAAAACCCCACTTTCGGGTGCCTGGGTGGCTCAGTGGGTTAAGCCTCTGCTTTGGGCTCAGGTCATGATCTCAGGGTCCTGGGATCGAGGCCTGCATCGGGCTCTCTGCTCAGCCTCTCTCTCTGCCTGTCTCTCTGCCTGTCTCTCTGCCTACTTGTGATCTCTTTCTCTCTGTCAAATAAATAAATTTTTAAAAATGTTTTTAAAAAAAGTCATTCTTAAAAAAAAAAAAAACCAACACAAAAACTGCTTTCTCTAGGCCTGGCCTCATTATTTCACTTACCTAATTAATATAACCTGGGGGCGCCTGGGTGGCTCAGTTGTTAAGCGTCTGCCTTTGGCTCAGGTCATGATCCCAGAGTCTTAGGATCGAGCCCCCGCATCAGGCTCCCTACTCAGCAGGAAGCTTGCTCTTCCCTCTCTTACTCTCCCTGCTTGTGTTCCCTCTCTCACTGTGTTTCTCTCTGGCAACTAAATAAATAAAATCTTAAAAAAAAAAAAAAAATATATATATATATATATAACTTGGAATAATCTTACTTAAACCTGCAAAGAAACAAATAAACAAAAGTACGTTTTGAGGATAGTTGTGGAACTTCAAAGACAGACTGGAACCCCTCTGGGCAATTTAATCTGGAGACAACCCTGGACTTTGATGAGGGGCAGAGCCAACCTACCCATCCCTCTAGAACCCCGAGGTAGAGAATGATGACAGGGAACTTAGCATTTGCTCCCTGACGCCCAGTACTGGGTCTGTCCACAGACAAAGACGTGGCTCTTCTGAGTCCCACTTGGGCCCCCTTCCCAACTCCTGCCCTAAATGGCCTTGGCTGTGCAGCCAGAGTCTACCAGTTTCCTAATTGAGCAGCAGATGGCATCACAGCCTCAGGAGCCGGCCGCTAAGGCTGCTGGCAAGAGCAGGGCATGATTAACAATTCAGGCTCGTGCTTGGCATCTGGGGGCTCTTGGGGGTGGGGGCTGCTTCCCCAGCTCCCAGCTCAGAGGAGCTTCTGTGCTGTGCCTACAGATTGGGATATTGTTAGGCCACTATCTCAGAGAACAGAGGCTGGAGCCCCCAGTTAGGAAACAGATGGTGAACACAGGGACTTTTCTGTGATCTTTTCTGAGCAAGATGAAAATCAGGGACTGCTGTTCCCAGAGCAATTGTGTTTTCCCATCACTACGTGTCCCTACTCAGTGGGGTTGCATGGAGTATATCCTGGCTTGGGGACAGGCAGGTCCCTGGCAGAAGTCTCCTGGGCCAGATGGGGCCAGAGATAATTTGAGGGATCGTCCAGGAAATCCCAAGAGGTCAAAATTGAATCCTTCCTGACACTTTCCCCCCAACCCCCAGTGACCCAAATGAGAGGGGCTGGGCTTGGTCCTTCAGGCCTTCTGTCTCGCCTCTGTCTCCTTCCCTGTCTGCATGTTTCTGACTCTTCTTCTTACTCTGTGTTCCACTTTTCCTCTCTTTCCTTTCTCCTCAGTCATTCCTATCCATTTATGTCTTTCCCTCTGTGGATGTCTTTCTTTATCGATTCCAGGGTAGAGAAAAAAGCCAGTTGCCAAACTTGCTGGATGAAATGGTTTTAGGCACTGGCTACAACATCATTGTCCACTCTCCTCCCTCCCTCCCACTTCCTGCTGGTGCTGGATGGCTAGTCCTATGGAGACCTGGACAAAGGGAGGTCCAGAGGTTCCCAGAGGCTGCACTCCTTGCTTTGTAGTTGTAGACAGGAGAGCCTTCAGGGGCTTCTTGGTAGAACTGGGATCCAATGAACCTCCTGTTCACTAGGCACCCATAAATGGGAATAGAATGTGCACTTGAGGGCAGAGTGTCAGCTAACTTGTTCATTGCTGCATCCAAAGTATATAGTGTATAGTAGTTATTCAATAAAAATTTAAAAATAATAAGAGTTAGGGTGCCTGGGTGGCTCAGTGGGTTGAAGCCTCTGCCCTCGGCTCAGGTGATGATCTCAGGGTCCTGGGATCGAGGCCTGCATCGGGCTCTCTGCTCAGCAGGGAGCCTGCTTCCTCCTCTCTCTCTGCCTTTCTCTCTGCCTACTTGTGATCTCTCTCTGTGTCAAACAAATAAATAAAAATCTTTAAATTAAAAAAAAAAGAGTTAAATAGAAGAAGATGGATGGAAGGTGAATGGTGACCTGTGCATTAGGCACTAGAATATATTCAAGATGCCATCCCCATCCATCAGAAGGAACACGCAGGGAAGAAATCCCCCATGATCCAGAAGAGTAAACCATGAGGTGGTGGTGGTAGAAACTACAGTGGATAGCTAAGTCCACATTGTAAAGACGGGAGGCTTTGTTCACTCACCAATTCAACAGTTGTTCATGGAGAGCCTACCATTACTAGACTTTGGGAAGAAGGTAAGCTCCCAGGCGGTTGTGGGAAACTTATGAGCAAACAGGTAGGTAGTAACAGACCAGATAGACGCTGTTCTAGGGGAAATCATGGGCAGAGATTGAAAGGAGAGACAGAAAGCAGAAGCGTCTTGCTTCATTATCAGAGGGGTTCTAGAAGGCTTTGTGGTGAAGTGAGTCCAAGCTGAGACCTGCCTGAAAGATCAGTAAAAGTCAGCCGGGGGAGAAGGAGGGAAAGAATGTTCTGGCCAAGGGAACATTATGTAGTCAAGAGAGCACAGGCAGTTTTTTTTTTTTTTTTTTTTTTTAAAGATTTTATTTATTTATTTGACAGAGAGAAACACAGCTAGAGAGGGAACACAAGCAGAGGGACGGAGAGAGGGAGAAGCAAGTTTCCTGCAGAGCAGGAAGCCCGATGTGGGGCTTGATCCCGGGTCTCCAGGATCATGACCTGAGCCGAAAGCAGTCCCTTAAGCAACTGAGCCACCCAGGCGCCCCAGCACAGGCAGTTTTTAAGGAACTGAGCAAAAGTGTCAGGAAATCTGGCTTGAGTACCAATAAGGGAGTGGGTAGGGCTGGAAGACATGAAGCAAGAGAAGTGGGTGGGAGTGGGGTAGAAACAGCACCCAAACCAGGTTGAGTTATGAGTTTACCTTCAGGGCTTGGGAAACCATTTGAAAATTTTAAGAAGGGAAGTGATAAGATCAAGTTTGGATTTTAGAGAGGTTAATCTGGGTGCAGTGTGGGCGCTGGATGGTGTAGGGCCAAAGAGGCATCCTAAAGACCAGTGAGGGAACAGTCCAGACAAGAAATGATAACCTGAGTGATGATGACATTCCTGGGGCTGAAGATCATGTTTGAGCCAAGCCTGAAGATAACTGGGATTTTCCAGTTATCGGGGGGCGGAGGGAAGGATGCTGGCATTGCAGAGAGAGAAAATGCACATGCAAAGATCTTAAGAATTTGGCATGTTTGGGAAGCACATGTGGTTATATATTTATAGCCCGTGAGAGGGCGCAGATGTAGGTAGAGGAAATGAAATAGAGAGCAGCTAACCTTTGCTGAAGAGCTTTGGAAGCCCAGGGTCAGGCCAGACCCTTTTGTTCCAGGTGGGGAGGACAGGGTATGTAGGTAGAGCCATCCTCTCCAGACACCTGAAGTATCTGCAGAGGTTCCAGAGGGTCCTGGTCCATTCGGCCATTTTCAGAACAAATATATCACCCAGAAACTGACAGACTAGGGCAGACTATGTGTAAGGATGTGAAGGAAGGTATGGCAAGTAGAGTAAGCAAGTGAATGAAGACAGGGCTGGGGAGAATGGGAGACACCTCCTACCAAAGCAGAGAGAAGAGCAAGGCTGGATGAGATAGGACCCATCAGAACCTGGAAATTCCAGTTCCAGAATAATCTGGTTCCACACTCGCTTTGAGTTCTACCTCCTGACCTCAAAGACCTCCTTACAGGCATCTCCCCCAAAGAAGACATTTTCCCTAAAGAAGACATTTGTAAAAAAGCTAGAGAGCAGGGACCTACTAGTTTAATGATTAAGAAATTGGGCTCTGCTTTTTCGTTAGTTTCCAACAGGGCAATCACTCACTGGAGTCATTTTCCTTACCTGCAGTGGGGACAATAGCACCTACCTCATCAGTGCTGAAAGGTGGAAATGAGATAATGTGAATAGGAAACATACACAGTGAAGGTTCAATAAATCTTTGGTGTTATTAAGATTTTGGTAGGAGACAAATGGGATGGGGTGGGGGGGCAGAGAGAGAGAGAAAGGAATGTAAGTAAGGTCAGCTGAGTGGAAGGGGAGTGAGTTCCAATCTGTGCATAATTCTTCAGTGGCTTCCTTGGCCTATGGGACAAAATCCTCCACCAAGGCTGATTGCTGCCTACCTGTCCTGCCTCATTTCCCATGGCTCCCAACCTTACTTTATGGACCGAAGAGGAACCTACCACCTGTGATCCCTAGAACAAAGCAAGTTCTTCAAGCCTTTCCATGAACTGTTGTGGAGGAAAAAAATGCCCCTGAAAGCTGTCTTCATACCAAATATTAGGAAGTGTGAACTACCTGGAACAGATGTCAGGAAGGGACCCAGAATGTGTATGTTGTGGGGAAAGGGTGGAGGACTAAGGGAAGGGGAGCAGGGGAAAGTTAATAAGGCTCAAATAAATGGCATTTGACCTTGTACTTAGGTGAGGCAGAGGGGCAGGCAAACTGATGTGCATGCTTCTCTTGGTGGTGAAGCCAAGACTGGAGGAGAGGAGAAAGGGAAGAGCCTGAAGGGAGTCCCAGCGCATGCCTGGTCTTTTACCTCGTCTCTTGTTTTCTCTTTCCTTCCTTCCTTTAGGGTCTTAATTCCCTAGGAGAGGATTGCAAGCCTGAGAGTGTTCACTTCAGGCTGACTTACTCCTTTTAGGAGTTAAGACCCCAGGAAACAAAGGTCCAGTTATAATTCATTGTGGGAAGTGTGTTATGAAGACTTGTGCTAAGGTCTATGGGAGCCTGTGGGCTTCACAGAGGCATGGAGCTGGACCTTGGCAAAGAACTAGATTATTAGATGGGAAAGGCTTTCCAGAAGGTGAGAGCAGCCGGAAGGTAGGCAGATTCTGCCTGGTCCCTGTGACAGTGAAACATATTCTTCACTCCTTCTCCTTTCCTCCATCTCCAGTATTGAGCTTCTGCAACTCCGTCCAGGCCACCTTTAGATTTATCAACTATTAGACCTGAAAGAAATCTTGGTGATCTTGCCAGTCACCCCAGTCTTGAATTTTATGTTTAGGGAAACAGAGACCCAGAGGGAGGAAGAAACAAGTTTCTTGTGTGGGGTCTCTCAGTGGATGAAGAACTCAGTCAGATCTTAGAGTTCCTGACTCATCTCTGCTTGCATTTCCTAGTTCTACACTGGCTCAATGTCAACCACTTTGGCCACCATCCTCCAGGGGCTGGGTTTTGTTTTGCTTTGTTTTTTTTCTGGGTGACGATAGAGAAGGAATTTTGACCCAATTCCCTGTTATTGAAAAATAATAATTACAACTATCCCTTGTCAAACATTTACTGTGTCAGGCATAGTTCTAGGAGTAAAGGACATACATTGAACAAAGTTTTCCCTTTCATGTGCCTCATATTGTAGGGTGGAGACAGAAGTTAAATAAACAAACATGCCATGTGATGTCACCTGATAGGAGCTATGAAGAAATGCCCTACGTTACCTCCTTTTTCTATGAAGTCTATTAAGTCCTCCTTAGTCTATGAAGTCTATTAAGTCCTTTTTAGTCACCTTAGTCTATGAAGAAAGTTGAGCTTGGAAAGGGGGGTTGAGTGTGACTACAAGGAGGCTATTTTAGATAGTTCACTCCAAAGCTCAGAGACCCAAAACAGTCATAAATTATCATCTCACAGTTTCTGAGGGCCAGGAATTCAGAAGTGGCTTAGCTGGGTCATTTGGGTCTTTCTTGATGTTACTGTCAAAATGTCAGATGGGACAGCAGTTGCCTGAAACCTTGTCTGGGGCTGGAGGAGTCTCTTCCAGGATGGTTCACTCACATGGCTGTTGGCTGGACACCTCAGTTACTCTCCACATAGAGTAGCCCTCCCCATAGGGCTGTTGGAGTATCCTCTCACGTGGCAGCATGTGAGGAAGAAAGCAAGGAGGAAGACAATGCCTTTTTTTTTTTTTTAATTATTTAGGAATAATTTTAGATTTTTTTTTGAATTTTTTATTTATTTGACAGAGAGAAACACAGCAGAGAGGGAACACAAGCAGGGGGAGTGAGAGAGGAAGAAGCAGGCTTCCCGCGGAGCAGGGAGCCCGATGTGGGACTTGATCCCAGGTCTCCGGGATCATGACCTGAGCCGAAGGCAGTTGCTTAACCAGCTGAGCCACCCAGGCGCCCCATAATTTTAGATTTAAAGACAAGTTACAAAGGTAGTACAAAGAGTTTCCTTATGGATTTCACAAATCCATAAGCTTCCTCTAATATTAAAATCTTATATAACCATGGTGCATTTCTTAAAGTCAAGAGATTAACATTGGTACCCTACTTTTAACTGAACTATAGACTTTATTCAGATTTCCCCAGTTTTTCCATTAATGTCTTTTCTGTCACAGAATCCAGTCCAAGAGATCACACTGTGTTTAGTCATCATGTTTCCTTAGTCTCCTTTGACCAACAACAGTTTCCTACTCTTAGTTTTTCATAATCTTTTTTTTCAGTTTTTATTGTTATTCCAGTTAGTTAACATATAGTATAATCTTAGTCTCAGGTGTACACTACAGTGATTCAACAATTCCATACATCACCCAGTGCTCATCATGACAAGTGCACTCCTTAATTTCCCCATCACCTATTTCACCCATCCCCTATCCTCCTCCCCTCTGGTAACCATCAGTTTGTTCTCTAGAATTAAGAGTGTGTTTTTTGGTTGGAGTGTGTCTCTCTTTTTGCCCCTTTGTTTTTTAACTTTGCTTCTAAATTCCACAACTGAGTGAAATCATATGGTATTTGTTTTTCTCTGATAGACTTATTTCGCAGAGCATTATATTCTCCAGCTCTGTCCCCATTGTTGCCAATGGCAAGATTTCATTCTTTTTTTCAGTTGTATAATATTCCATCACACAAACACACCATGTCTTCTTCATCCCTTCATCAGTTGATATACACTTGGTCTGCTTCCATAATTGGGTATTATAAATATTGCTGCTATGAATATAGGGGTACATGTACCCCTTTGAATTGGTGTTTTTGTTTTCTTTGGGTAAATACCCAGTCATGAGATTACTGGATACCAGGGTAGTTCTGTTTTGAACTTTTTGAGGAACCTCCATCCTGTTTTCCAGAGTGGCTGCACCAGTTTGCATTCCTAACTGAAAGAGGGTTCTCCTTTCTCCACATCCTCGCCAATGCCTGTTGTGTCTTGTGTTGTTGATTTTAGTCATTTTGATAGATGTGAAGTGATATTTCATTTTAGTCTTTTTTTAAAGATATTATTTATTTATTTGACAGAGAGAAACTCAGCTAGAGAGGGGGAGTGACACACAAGCTGGGGGAGTGACAGAGGGAGAAGGAGGCTTCCCTCAGAGCAGGGAGTCTGATGTGGGGCTTGATCCCAAGACTCTGGGATCATGACCTGAGCCAAAGGCAGACAACAACTGAGCCACCCAGGTGCCCCTCATTGTAGTCTCGATTTGCATTTCCCTGATGGTGAAAACATGGAACCCTTCATGAATTTGTGTGTTCTCCTTGTGGAAGGGGCCATGCTAATCTTCACTGTATTGTTCCAATTTTAGTATGTGTGCTGCTGAAGCAGACACTATTTTTCATAATCTTGACAATTTTGAAGAGTACTGATCAGGTATTATGTAGAATGTCCCTTAATTTGCATTCTTCTGATGTTTTGTCATTACCAGACTAAGGCAATCACAAAGCCTCTTATGACCTTGTTTTAGAAGTCACATGCTATTACTTTTACTGTTACTTGACACTAAGTCAAGCCAGCACTTGAGGTAGGGAGAAGTGAGTTCTACCTTTTGAAGGGAGTAGTATCAGAGATTTTATGGGTGTATTTTACAATCACCGCAGGGGAGTTAAGGAAGGCCCCCCTGAAACAGGGAAACTTGAACAAAACTTGAAATAAGCAAGGGAACAAGCCATGGACAGATCAAGATAAAGCTTTGTAGGCACAGGGGACAGCCAGGAAAGGCCTGAGGCAGGAGTGTATGGGCAACATTTGAGACATATGTCAGGAAGTGGGAATGACTTACCAGAGACAGCAAGGAGGAGAGTGGTAGGGCATGAGGTCATTCATATTGAGGGCTGGAAGTTAGGGAGATAATGTAGGGCATTGCAGAATGTAGTAAGGATTTGGATTTTATGCTGAGCGAAATGGGGAGACTTGAAGAATTCTGAGCAGAACAGTGACATGATTTTAAAAGGGTCATTCTGGCTGCTGTGTGCCTACCCTGTAGATGGGAAGGGCAGAAGGTGGGTATCAGATGAGGAAGAACTCAGTGTTCTTCCAGAAAAAGGCTCTTTCCATAATGCAGGTGAGAAACTGCTTATTATCTCAATCCCTAACTCAAGGGCCCTTATGAGGACTAAAGAAGATAACATTGTTCGGGTGCCTGACATACAGTAGGTACTAAGCTTATCAAAGTCTGAAGGAATAGCAGTATCTTGAGGAAGAAAATGGGTACCTTTCATTGTCTGGGAGAAAAGGAATGTCTGTACAATGCCCTTCTTTTATGTTCAGCATGTGGCCTGGCTCTAGGGATACAAAGAAAGAACTGAGTTCTATTTTTTTTTTTAAAGATTTTATTTATTTGACAGAGAGAAACACAGCCAGAGAGGGAACACAAGCAGGGGGAGCGAGAGAGGGAGAAGCAGGCTTCCCGCCGAGCAGGAAGCCTGATGTGGGGCTCGATCCCAGGTCTCCGGGATCATGACCTGAGCTGAAGGCAGTCACTTAACCAACTGAGCTATCCAGGCACCCCAAGAACTGAGTTCTTGACTTTGAGGAGCTCAGTGTCTGGTGGGTTGGACATTGCTGCAAGAAATAATCCCAACTCGACTGGCCAAGGCTGCAGCTGATTTGATACAGGAGGCTCTGGTGGCCCTGGGAGGAATACCGGATTTGGGAAAAGTACCAAAGGACTCATCTGAAACCCAACTTCCACCCTTGCCACCTATAATCTACTCACACAAAAGCCAGACTCCGAACTCAAAGCTGTCTGAATCTCGAGGCCTATATTCCTAGCCATTCTGATACACTACCAACCCAATGGAGACATGGTCTTTGTATGCTTATCCCATGATCTTGCCATTTATACCTTCAGCAGGTGCTGCTATTTACTGGATTGAGGAGTTTTCAAAACCCTAAAGACAGAGGGAAAGTGAGGCTTATTATCCTCTGATTTATATTTACTGCAAGTTGCATTAAATAGCACATACCGAGGGAGAGGAAATAGTTCTCTGTTGGGTATTGGATGCCAGTGGTCTCAAGGCTTTGGCAAGGCTTCTCTGGATGGGAGGGTGTGGGAAGGTCAGTGCTGTGGTTCTGAGACCCCTTCCTCATAGGCCCACCGGCACTGTAAAAAACTCTGTTCATTTTATAGATAGAGAAAAATGCCCTCTGCGGGGGGAAGGCTTTGGTACAAGACTGGACTTCCAAGAGTGGAAGCTGGCCTCTGAAGTCACCAATTGCAATTTAGTTCGATGAACTCTCTCTCAAGAGAGGCATGGGAAAGAGAAGCAAACAGGGAAGCAAAAAGAACGAGAACAAGAGTGAGACAGAACTCGAGGAGTATATGATTAGCAAGTGCCAAATTGATGGGACAGGAAGGGGCACAAGATCTGAGGGAAGTTAAAAAAAACAAAAACAACTGAAAAGGATGGAGGAGATAATAGATTTCTTCGATCAACTGATAACAGTTCCCTCTGGGTCTGTGGAGAGAGAGAGAGCATCTCCCACACCTGCCCTCTGACCACCTCCCCATCACTTCACCCTGGGTGGGAGGCACGGTGGGACTTACTCCCCTGCACCTTCTCATCCCTTCTTTCCTTCAACAAGTATTCTCATTAAGAACCTACTTCAGGTCAGAAACTGCTCCAAGTGCTGGGCATATAGCTGTGAACAAGGCAATAAGCACATAAGTGAGTTAATAAGCCCATTGTAGATAGTGGCAAAATAAAATGGGCGTAAAAGGATGGGGTGTTGTCATCTGTGCAATGGTGATATTAACAGGATTGTCCTCACTGGATTGCTATGAGGATCAGCGGAATTAGTCCATGGAAATGCTTAGCACAGTACCTGATACAGAGTGAGTTCTCATTGCTATTACCACTCCCTTCCTCCCTCCCTTTTTTCCTCTCTCCCTCCCTTCTTTCCTACCATCCATCTTCTGCTTTGACTAAAGCTCTCCCTTTCTACCTGTGTCTTTCTCTCTCATTCATCCCTTCTTTCCAGATCTCTCATCTTCCTCCCTGCCTTTCTCCTTTCTCTCCTTTCCACCCTCCCTTCATAAGGCAATAGCCTTGCTCTTTCCTCTCTGAATTGAAGGGCAGTGGTATAGTAAAACAAGTCAGTGTCAACAAAGTACATTTCCACTGGATTCATCTCCATGCAGAGAAGATTTATCAGGATCTCTCACTCTGCACTGTTATGTAAATGTGGTAATCCAGTGGAAATATGATATCTGAGGAGTCTGAGGATAAAGACACCAGAAAAACTATCAATTACCTCCTGGAACTCAGGTTTGGTTAACTCACTCACAGCTTTGCCTATCTTCTGCCTTTCCCCTCTAGGGGGAAACTTGACAGGAGGTGACAGCTTAACAAGATGCTTTCTTCCTCCTTGGGTCCTAGGAGGTCATCTGGAGGATCAACTGTTGGTAAAGTGCGTGAGAAATTTTTAAGTGCTACGTAATTCAAGGGTATTATTATTTCTATTGTCATGTGAGCCATCTCTGTTCCTCTTCCGTGTGACGGATATCTGCTCTGTCTGCAAGACTGGGCTGACCCCATGCTTGGGTTTCTGTAATCTCCTTCTGCCACCTGAACCTATAAGCAATGCTCCTTCTTTTGGCTCTTTCTTGGGTACCCCCTGGGCACCCCGGAATCACATTGATGTTTTCCCTGAGTTTAATAGGAAGTTAAGCTCTGCAAAGGGATGAAAATCCTCTGAGTAGCCCACCACATTCCCACTGCAGGAATAAAGAGTGCAGCAGGCCCACAAGAGTCCTGGGCAACTAGAGGGAGGCTAGGGTCAAAACCCTTACTGCCCCCCCTCCAGACCTCAGGGCAGCTGTACTGAGAACCTCAGGGATGCCCATGCTGTCCTAGATGGTGCAGAGACTGTGCTCAGAGAGGCCTACACTGTCCTCCATCCCCAAAGAGGCAGGCAGAAGCGCCTGGTGGTTCAGATCCCACTATCAGAGTCCTGGATTTGATCCCCATTCTGCTACTTTCCAAATTATTTCTCTCTTACTTTTTTCACTTGCCAAATGGCAGTGGTAATAGCACCTTTTCTTCTAGTTGTTATGAGGCATAAATGAAACAAAGCTTGTGAAGCACTTAGCATGTAGTGAAATAGTTCTGTTGTTGTAAATGTTGCTTAGAATGCTTTCTACCTCATAGGCCCTGTTCCTCAAAGGCCTGGCCATGGGGATACAGACCTTGCCTTTCTCCCAGGAAAGGGTGTCTAGGTCTGGGTTGT